>JAXIVD010007115.1:15000-17500 GCA_036785275.1 Cancer borealis
ATCAGTAGGAACAAGCTGCCGCACCTCGTCAAGGTTGTACACAGTCTCTTGCCCAAGTGGGTGGCTACCCTTGGGCCGCGGCAGATATATATCAATTACTATGTAGATAGATACATAGATACAAGGGCCTCTGCTTGCAGCATGTGTCGCGTTGCATGCGCACGTCAAGACTCAGAGAGTCAGATGCTTATTTTGCATTCTTCAAAAACGGAAATACTTTTAATAATGAGGTAGACAGCGAATATATACATGAGCTAGCTAATACATACTTAGGTGAGAAAATACATACATTACCATGAAAATGCATGCATTAGCTACATGGGCAAGCGAATACATACGTTGGCAACCGAATACATACATGGGCAAGCCAAAAAATACATGAGGAAACGAATACATACATGGACGAAAGAATACGTACATAGGAAAGCGAATACATACATAGGCGGTCGATTAAATACATGGGTGAGCGAATACATACATGGAAGAGGGACTACATACATGGGCGAACGAATGCATACATGGGCTAACGAATACTTACATGGCCGAGCGAATACATACATGGGCCAGCAAATACATACATAAACAAGCCAATACATACTTAAGCGAGCGAAAAAATACATGTGAGAGCAAATACATACATGAACGACCGAATACGTACATATGAAAGCGAATACATACATGAGTGGTCGATCAGGTACATGGGTGAATGAATACATACATGGGCAAGCGAATACATACAAGGGCGAGCGAATACATACTAGGACAAGCGAATACATACATGGGTAAGTGAAAAAATAAATGGGGAAGCGAATACATACATGGGCGAGCGCATACGTACATAGGAAAACGAATACATACATGGGCGGTCGGTTAAAGACATGGGTGAGCGAATACATTGATGAAAGGACGAATACATACATGAGTGATCGAATACTTACATAGGCGAGCGAATAAATACAAGGGCGAGCGAATACATATATGGGCGAGTGAATACATACATGGGCGAGCGAATACGTACATGGGCGAGCGAATGCATATATGGGCAAGCGAAGGCATACATGGGCGAGCGAAGGCATACATGGGCGAGTAATTACATATATTGGCGAGCGAATACATACATAGGCGAGCGAATACATACATGGGCGAATGAATACATACATGGGCGAGCGAATACATACATGGGCGAATGAATACATACATGGGCAAGTGATTACATATTTTGGCGAGCGAATACATACACAGGCGAGCGAATATATACATGGGCGATTGAATACATACATGGGCGAGCGAGGATATACATAGGCGATTGAATACATACATGGGTGAGCGAATACATACATGGGCGATTGAATACATACATGGGTGAGCGAATACATACATGGGCGATTGAAAACATACATGGGTGAGCGAATACATACATGGGCGATTGAATACATACATGGGTGAGCGAATACATACATGGGCGATTGAATACATACATGGGTGAGTGAATATATACATGGGCGATTGAATACATACATGGGCGAGAGAATATATACATGGGCGATTGAATACATACATGGGTGAGCGAATACATACATGGGCGATTGAATACATACATGGGTGAGTGAATATATACATGGGCGATTGAATACATACATGGGTGAGTGAATATATACATGGGCGATTGAATACATACATGGGTGAGTGAATATATACATGGGCGATTGAATACATACATGGGTGAGTGAATACATACATGGGTGAGTGAATATATACATGGGCGATTGAATACATACATGGGTGAGCGATTACATACCTGATACGAGGTTAAGAATTCCTGAAAAAGTGCCTCTGCTAATACTACTTTTACTACTACTACTACTACTACTACTACTACTACTACTACTACTATTATTACTACTACTTCTACTACTACCACTACTACTACTACTACTACTACTACTACTACTACTACTACTACTACCACTACTACTACTACTACTACTACTACTACTCTTACTACTCCTGCTACTACTACTACTACTACTACTACTACTACTACCACTACCACTACCACTACCACTACCACTACCACTAACGCTACTATGACTACTACTACTACTACTACTATTACTACTACTACTACTACTACTACTACTACTACTACAAAATCTATTACTACTACTACTACTACTACTACTACTACTACTACTATTACTACTACTACTACTACTACTTCTACTACTACTACTACTACTACTACTACTACTACTACTACTACTATAACTACAGGGAGAGGTAGTCAGGGGGGGAGGGAAGGATTGGTCATAGATACATAGTACATAGTACATAGTACTTAGTACATAGATACAAGGGCCTCTGCTTGCGGCAGGTGTCGCGTTGCATGCGCACGTCAAGACTCAGAGAGTCTGATGCTTGTATTGCATTCTTCAAAAACGGAAATACTTTTAATAATGAGGTAGCCAGCGAATACATACATGAGCTAGCTAATACATAC
>JAXIVD010007116.1:0-12500 GCA_036785275.1 Cancer borealis
CCTTCCCTCACTTCCCCTCATGACTCTGATCTTTACCCTTTCCATCCTTGTCTCATCTTCTCTTTTATCTCTGCCATCCACCTCTCCCTCGTGCCTCATACCTCCCATTCCCCTCATATCTTTTAACTTCTCCCCCTTTCCTCCATTCCCCTTCTGCCTCACTCCTTCCATTCCTTCTCCTCCTCCTCCTTCCCTTCCCTCTTCCCTCTCCTCCTCCTCCTCCTCCTCTCCTCCTCCTCCTCGTCTTCCCTGCTTTACCCCAGACACGCCCAAGTGAAATATTGTGCACATTTCTATGCTCTCGGGAGGAATTGAAGTTACCGCCGTCTTTCATTTTCACCAAGTTTTATGTGGTCTTGACTCGCCGCTATTTTAAGATCCCCGGAGCACGTAATTTCATTCAAATTCTTCCCTTTTGCACTTATTTTTCTTTTTTTTACGTCGAACACAAGCCTTGACAACACCAAATCTTCATTCCATTGGTGTTATCGTCATACCTTTGGATATTTCGAGTCGATGTGTTCGCTTGGAAACTTTTTAGCAATAAGAAAGAATTACTTCATGCATGCGGAAAGCAAAGAGGAGATTTGTAGCGCGCAGAGAGGACTCGGCATGTTAGTATTTCATGGCGGCGGGAGCGTCCGGAAAGGCGTCGCTCAAGGGGCAAATAGAGCGTGTGGTATTTATTGTTTTATCAGATGAAAAAGGAAATATCACTCATAAGGTGCCGTCGGAGGGTTCACTTCGGATGGTTGGACAAGAATTACGGTGTGTAGTTCGTCATTAGAGGAGTATTTGTGGAGGTAGCGAGGAGGGGTGGAGGGTATCGGGGAGGAGGAGAAGGAAAAGGAAGGGGACGAGGAATTTAAAAGAGTAAGAGTGCAAGGACATGAAGAGTCACTGCGGATGATATTTGCAGAAAATGCAAGTAATAGTCTCGTAGGTAGCAGCAAGAGCCTCAGCATTAGAGTGGTAGAACTAGTAATAGTAGTGGTAATAGTAATAGCAGTAGTAGTAGTAGTTATAGCAGTGGTAGTAGTAATGCTGGTAGTAGTAGTAGTAGTAGTAGTAGTAGTAGTAGTAGTAGTAGTAGTAGTAGTAGTAGTAGTAGTAGTAGTAGTAGAAATAGTAGATAAAGAAAGTAGAGGAGCTGTTTCACATGTCCACACCTCAAAAAACGAAACTGACACATTATATTCATTCGTATCTCCATAAAAATCGAGTCTGCGTTCATAAAATGTTCACAATATCAAACAGAAGGTAATCGTCGGCTTATGATAATCTAATAACCACACCTTTAAGAGTCAAATGAGGTTCTGTTACCAGGCCAGTATGTGCTGTGTTCTGTGAGGCAGGACGATTCACCAATAGACAGTCTCATCTCGGGGTCTCAACACACACATATCCTCTCCTGGAGAACAGTTCAGCTCGTCAAGCCGCTTTGTGAACCCGTCTCTGTTCCCTCAACCGGATTCACCCCGAGGACTGAGGAGGGGAAGCTGGGCGAGAATTGTAAGGGGAGCATTACTACTGTCGGCGTAGAACTCAAGTAGTCAGTGTTCCTCTTCTCGATCACCGCTAATAATCTAGTTAAGGTCTCATTGCACTTCTCCCATTTACCTGATGGACGTAATATGGAACTAATTTGCTTAAAAGGACAGCAGAGGGAAGGATGATGAATACTGTAAAGACATATTAATGTTCTTCCGGGTACACTTGGATTGTCAAGAGGTTTTTGTAGCGGGAACTTATTAGCACTTTAGCTTCTGCTGCCAGTGATCGGTAACCAAGAAAATAAATCTTAAAGTGAGTGTGTGTGTGTGTGTGTGTGTGTGTATGTGTGTATGTATGTATGTGTGTGTGTGTGTGTGTGTGTGTGTGTGTGTGTGTGTGTGTGTGTGTGTGTGTGTGTGTGTGTGTGTGTGCGCGCGTGCGTGCATGCGTGTGCGTGTGCGTGTGCGTGCGTGTGTGTGTGATTATGTATACCACTTTCATAGTTTATCATTACGGTCTTGTGGGCAGGTGACCGTAAGTACATTTTGGTTATCCCAAAGTTCAATCCTCACTCATTCACCACGAATTCTACTTCTCTTATTGAGGCTGCAGTCATTTCGTGTGCAATGTGCAATGCTTGGCAATTGCCGCGTCCTCCAAGATATCACAGTTGAGCTTAGGTGTTTTCATTAATTTGTATTTTATTTAAAACTCTGGAAGCAACATAATCTGGACGTCAAGTCGTGACGCATAATAATAAATCAGTCGTGTGAGAGGAGATTAATTGACATATAAGTCCAGACAAAAGGTTCTTTGGTAATGACCTCATTAATCTTACTGCAATCAGGGCAGCTCTCCATGGGAGGCGCACATTACTGCCTCTGTGGAAGGTGTTGTGGTCGCGTCTCCGCCACCGCCGCCGCCTCGGGTCTGTCGATACCCAAGAATTGATGCATCACCTCGCGTGTGCCGAGGACCGACGCAGATTAATGTGTGCAAGTTGCGGTGCGTGTACCCGGCCGATATTCTCTGAACCTAAGATTGGGCGTCCAAGGACCTGCAGGTGTCTGGTGACGCTTATAAGAGCTTTTGGGTGTCGGATGGTGTCTGTTGATGGCTAAGGAATTAAGGGCTAGTGTGTGGAAGTGCCTGTCCTGCCTCTGAGACACGTTTCATAACATATATGAAGTGTATAAAACGGTATAACACACCTAATCTTTCTATCTTTTTTTTATATACATGAATATGCTCATGCATTCCCAAAAAAATGCATTACGGGTTTCATAATGTGACCTTCCCCGTTCATGCTTTTTTGACCAAAGTTGATAAAAAAGAGTGACGTTGCCAATCGTGTATGATAACAAGTTGCAACTCGTGATCCGTAAATCTTGTGTGTGATTGAATTTCCTGTGAAATTAAAATAATCATAAACTTATAATGATCTGCTTTTAAGGAAAAGATTTAGATGCTCGGTACGTTTTGTTGACTTATAATTAACTGTTCTTCCTCATATTTGCTGGACACTTTTCTACCCGTGTGTACAGAGGTGTATGTGGAGACTCGTAGTAGAGCTTTGTCTACTGTGTGCGGCCGAGGGGCGACGAGCATACTGAAGGGCCAGTGTGTCTATCGTCTTTGGGGGAGGGAGTGAGCAAGGGAGGGAAGAGAATAGAAACATGAACAACGCTCTTTGAGTCTCATTTGACGAGAAAGTTATGTAGATAGAAATCAAAGTTGGCCCTGAGTATTATATTCTTATGTGTTATGTTTTTATTTCATTTCAGATAGTGTCTACGAGGAACACAACCTTTAGAAGAGCAGAGACCACTAGCCAGTCCGCGTCACCAGGCAGCATTGCAAAAGGTGGGCAAGGGAACAGTGAATCTTGCTCCTTGCACGATTTTTTATCATTATTTTTTGGGGAGTGAGATGATAGAAAAATTATAACTATCTGACCTCATCCTGCATTCTTTATTAGGTTTATACTATGCCGAAGTAATCAACAATTTCGTGAAAATACATCAAATTTCCATACCATTATTTTGTTGCAATATTTTCATTCTTTAATCTATCTCTTATATACAGTCACCGTGAAAGATTCTTATATTCACCATACCAGTAAACGTAGCTCGTCACCTGTCATTAGAGTGGAACGTAACATAGATCACTGAAGCTCTTAAGTTGCTGGTGAAAATGTATAGACAAAACACAGCCACAACAATGGAGAAAAGAGTAATTTTGAACTATTACTTTTAAAACAGTAATCACATTAATACAACATGGTAATCTTGCAAACAGTAACAGTAGACCGTTCTTGTGATTAAGTTCCACAGCATCACCTTTAGTCATATTATGTAATTCCATGTGTTTTCGTTTACCCTGCTGCCTGCCTGCCTGTCCGTATGTGTTAGTTGAAAGAAAAGAAAAGGAGAAAACTATCGTGTTAGAGTGATAGCTGATATCGAAAAAATGCGCCATGTCTTTCACCAACA
This sequence comes from Cancer borealis, assembly GCA_036785275.1. Classification (NCBI taxonomy): domain Eukaryota; kingdom Metazoa; phylum Arthropoda; class Malacostraca; order Decapoda; family Cancridae; genus Cancer; species Cancer borealis. The sequence goes on from JAXIVD010007116.1 coordinate 3,987, forward strand.
TTTTTTTTTGTGCGTGCTTGCTTGCGCTTGTTTTGTCTATCTGTGTGTGTGTGTGTGTGTGTGTGTGTGTGTGTGTGTGTGTGTGTGTGTGTGTGTGTGTGTGTGTGTGTGTGTGTGTGTGTGTGTGTGTGTGTGTGTGTGTGTGTGTGTGTGTGTGTGTGTGTGTGTGTGTGTGTGTGTGTGTGTGTGTGTGTGTGTGTGTGTGTGTGTGTGTGTGTGTGTGTGTGTGTGTGTGTGTGTGTGTGTGTGTGTGTGTGTGTGTGTGTGTGTGTGTGTGTGTGTGTGTGTGTGTGTGTGTGTGTGTGTGTGTGTGTGTGTGTGTGTGTGTGTGTGTGTGTGTGTGTGTGTGTGTGTGTGTGTGTGTGTGTGTGTGTGTGTGTGTGTGTGTGTGTGTGTGTGTGTGTGTGTGTGTGTGTGTGTGTGTGTGTGTGTGTGTGTGTGTGTGTGTGTGTGTGTGTGTGTGTGTGTGTGTGTGTGTGTGTGTGTGTGTGTGTGTGTGTGTGTGTGTGTGTGTGTGTGTGTGTGTGTGTGTGTGTGTGTGTGTGTGTGTGTGTGTGTGTGTGTGTGTGTGTGTGTGTGTGTGTGTGTGTGTGTGTGTTTTTATCTGCTGTTTTTTTTTTTTTCTCTCTCTCTCTCTCTCTCTCTCTCTCTTTCTCTTTCTCTCTCTCTCTTTCTCTTTCTCTCTCTCACTGCTTTCTCTCGGTTATTTACGGTAAACATGCATGGCAAAAGAGTAAAAGCTTTTCAATATAGACTGGTTGTTAAATATCTGTTTGGAAACATTTTTCGTTTTTAAAAGACAATTGAAAACATTTCGCCATATTGCATCAGAATGCGATTTTGTTTTCAGCGAAAGAATATATTGCTCTATAAATTACGTTCTGTTAATTAATGCAATGAACGTAGCACATCAGTATTCATGGAGATTAGTATTAAGGATATATATCGAGTTGTTTAAATTATACTCAATGTATTGTAGGCAGCAAAGTCCCAACCTGCACTTGGCACCTCTGATACGATAGTTGTAGCTAACGTGACACTTCATTGTATGCTCGTTAGGGAGACCAAGCTCACATTTATACATCGACGTCAATTTTGTCTCAAAGCTTTCATAAGTGGTTAATGCAAACAAGTCTGTACATTGCTGACGAAGGTACTGCTTCATTGTGCTTGTCTGAGTTTTGTATTGCTGCTCTAAGATATTAAGTAAGGTATTTCTGACGTTCTATTGTCGCTGCCTGGAAGTGAGCATCGAGTGGAGGAGAAGTTTCGTACCAAGGAATGGGGTTGTGGCCTCTGATTGTTTAGTGTGTCGTCATATTCCTTATTTTCTTATTATGAAATAAGAGTAAGATATATTTAGGCAATTCAGTGGGCATATAAGTTTTGGCTTCTGAAATGAAACAGGAAAATTCTGAACCTTTTCATTTCCATGTGTCGCCTGTTATACATTGTTGAAGCAAAGAATATGAATTAAACTAATACAGAAGAATTACTTTGCATGTTCTCTTGCGTGAAGGTCAGTAAACATCAAAACACACTTCAGGGAAATGTTAGATATGCCAGCATTTATCGCCTCTCGCTCTGAATGCTCTCCTTTTTTGACCTATCTGTATTTATTTTTATTCTTTTCATTTTGTGTTATTCGGAAATAAACATTCTCATATCAGACTGGCATAGGCGGTGGCCACCAACCCCATCTTTACTGGCCTTGTTCCGCCAGGCCCGCCCCGCCCCGCCATGTCCCTCCCCGCACCTCCCCGCCCCTCCCCTTCCCGCCGTGCCCGGTGATGTGACTCTTGACTTGCAAGGTTACTGTGAGTTAAACTTCGAGGCAAAGGAATTCCAGAACGCGTGAATGACGGTCAGACGCGGGCTGGTGGCACATGAAAGATGGAAATCATAACAAATGGATCTTTGTAGGAGAAATTTTTTTCACTTTGAAAAAAGAAATTCCTTCCGTCATGTTTTGTCTCCCTCCGGAAGGGGAAGCTGTCCACCTAGTTTGCTGCGTCGTCCCGTGGGAGGGAGGCCGGCGGGTGTGTGCCGCTGCAAGAGGGGAATAGGATACAGTTATTGCTATCCCATGTAGGGGGTTGTGTTGGCGTGTTTTGCCAGCCCTCCCCTTCATCCATCTCTTTCGTATACACATTTTAATGCCATTAATAATATGTCTCCATGTCATACCGTCGTGGATAAGGGTGTTAGCTGTGTCTTGCTGCGTACAGGTTGCACAGCGTGGTGGTGCGTACTCTGTCTTGCCTTACTCCTCGTTGTCCTCGCACTCTTGTGTTTTAATGCTCGTCTTCCTACCTGTTCACGTTCTCCTCGTCATTTACGTCGTCGTCGTTTCCTCCTCTTCCTATGCATCTACCTCCTCCTCCTCACACGTAGAGGTGTTCTTGTTCGAACAAAAAAAAAATTTCACCTTCATCTCTGAATTTCTCTGACTGGAGGCGGAACAGAGGTGGGTGAAACTCTTTATAGCGGGCGTGTGAGCCAGGCGATGGTCGGCGGGCCATAAAGGGGGAGTGCAGGCCTCTTCCCTCACCTGGCAGGCCTGTTTTATGACACTCAGCGGCAGGTTGAGTGCAGCTTCTCCTAGTTGTGTTTGTCTCTCCGCCTCCGTCTGTGTCTATATCATTCCGAGTGTTTTTTCTTCTATCCATGTCTGTCGTTTTGTTTCTGCTTTGGCTTACGTCTCCATGAACGTGTTTTCTGCTAGATATTACCACAACGTGTAATAAATATATATGTACACGTAAGCGTCAGGATATGTAGAATTTCCCTCATGTTTATAACCGCATTGACCATGGGTATGACATGGTGGTCATGTGATGGCGAGCTAATAAAATTAATAGCGAGGTCGTGCCAGTAATAAAATAAAAGCAGCATATGACGATTCCTCTGAGGCGTTATATAAATGATATATAGATAAATTTATATAACAGTTTTGTGAGAAGAAATAACATGAATAGTATGTCTGAAAATGAAAGGCACGGTAAGAGTAATTTCATATTGTTACCTTGACTTCATTGAAATTTAAAATAATTCAGTTCAATTTATGATAAAGGTATTGGTAACATAGAAGCAAATGTAATGTAGCAGCCTTTGACATCTGCTTGAGCAAAAACCTCACACTTGCGTGAGTCGTATGTGTGTGTGTGTGTGTGGGTGTGTGGGTGGGTGTGTGTGTGTATGTGTGTGTGTGTGTGTGTGTGTGTGTGTGTGTGTGTGTGTGTGTGTGTGGGTGTGGGTGTGTGGGTGTGCGTGTGTGCATCATTCACATGCACCACCACCACGCACACGCTGCTTAAGCCCTCCCCCCACGCTACACCAAACTTTTTATGCTTTGTTTATGAAGGAACTTTAATATGCTAATATATTCTGATAATAGCTAAGCTTCGCTGGGTAAAAGTAAAAATAAAATAATTGTACTTGGTTTCTTCTTTTATGTCTTACTTAATAGTGTGCCTGAACCCAGAAAGTTTAGAGTGATGTGGGTGTCCCAGGTCAGGGAAGGTGTCTCGTCAGACTGGCTGTGGTTTGAAGAGGAACCTTCTTTAAAAGCATTCGTATCAGTTCCTGGAATGATTTATCCTCCTTCATTCACTTTGACACTCCATTATTTAAGAACTCTGACACGTAAGTTGGATTGCACTTTAACTCTGCTGTCAATTTTCTCAAGTTTTGTGCGGCTCGTGGTTTCCTAAGGAAAAACAAATATTTTTTAGCAAGTATCTCATCGATTCTTAGTGCCTGGACACTTTTCACGTTATTTACGTGACCTCATTTTAAAGGGAAGTAACTGTAGATGTATCCAGTGTATTGATAGATAGAAAGGTAGCATAATATATGTATGTATATATATGTATATATATATATATATATATATATATATATATATATATATATATATATATATATATATATACACATATATATATATACACATTATATATTATATATATTATATATATATATATATATATATATATATATATATATATATATATATATATATATATATATATATATATATATATATATATATATATATATATATATATATATATATATATATATATATATATATTATATTATATATTATATATATATATATATTATATATATAAGTTTTGTCAACTCATTTTATGAAAAAAAGTGTTTTTCCTCATCTAAAAGGAAGAGATAGTTATATACAATTTAAACAACGCATATAATAAGAATTCAAGTGTATGTTGGTCTCGCTTCAGAAGACAGAGGAGATCTTTAAGAACTTTGTATTATATTTAATGACATTCACACTTTACCAAGTGTTCCTACACAAATTTCTATTGAAGGAGGGGTATTCAGCACCGCCTTGCCGTCGCCGCTGCTCCTTCTGTTAAAATGGTGGTGACGTAGTGTGTCCAGCGGGACCTGTCTCCTGCAGGGCGGGCCTCGCTCCTCTCAAGGGGCTGCTGATGTGCAATATATATGCTTGAAGGGCGAACATAAATTTACCGAAATGTCAGAAGATAGCAGAGGAAGGAGGGGCACACAGGAGGGGGGAAGGGGAGCACCACACCTACTCTCACTGGAGCACATACCACACTAAAATAAAGAGAATGAAAGAAAAAATGTAGCCATTGACTTGGGTGAAAAGGAGTGACTATTCCTTTTTTCTTTGTTCTTTCTAACCGCCGTATCTTTCCCACCAACGTTGCTGCCACCGCCCTCGCTGCTCAGTATTGAGACGCCTCACTAGTGCATTTTGGGAGGGCATATTTTGCTCTTTACTGTTATTAGTTTTACACACAAACAAAAAATCGCCCGAAACTAAATGGAGTGGAAAAATTAATGCATAAACTAAGCCTCACCAGAATATAATCGATTGTGATGAGTAACTTTGCAGACGGGACACATAAGATAGATAGTGTTATACATATTTTCATAGCCGGCAAACGTACCATATTATAACGCCACAAAAACGAGGACTTGTTTTGTTTTCACAGCTCGTTTCATCAGCAGCAGTTCGACGTATTTAATTTATTATTATTATTGAGTCCTGACTGTCCGCGCATATCACTAGGTAGGTATTAGTGTATTACTGCATACTCTTGTCTCTAGTTCAGCGTTGCTTAAAACATACTAATTGATGCAAAAATAGTTGCTTGACTATCATGACAATGAAATAGGCATCGAGCTCACCTTTACCATTAATAAGGACATTTTATCCTCCTCCTCCTCCTCCTCCTCCTCCTCCTCCTCCTCCTCTTCCTCTTTAAGGTCTGGACGTTCTCCTTTAAGCCAGAACTAGATAAAAAAAAGAACTAGTGATCATAACGAGATTTTCACCAAAGATTTGCTTCAGGGAATTCGAATGTGAGGAAGAAATGTGACGATCTAATTATTTATTGTTTTTGTGTCCTTGTGTCTTTTTCTTCTTCTCTTTCTTGTTTTTCTTCCTTTTCTTTTTTTACTTCTTCTTTGATAAATCAGGTTAACACGAGTAATATAAAAAATGGCAGATAAAATGGCAAAGTTTGTTGGAAGAAAGAATCGCGGCAATTATGGTAGACAGACAAAGTAATGACGTAATTGTGATGAGGGTGAGATTACTTAATTCAGTCTTGGTCCGGCAGCTACCTAATTATTTACAGAAAGGTACTATTTCTTTTCTTTTCTCTCTGTATTCTCTCTCTCTCTCTCTCTCTCTCTCTCTCTCTCTCTCTCTCTCTCTCTCTCTCTCTCTCTCTCTCTCTCTCTCTCTCTCTCTCTCTTCTCTCTCTCTCTCTCTCTCTCTCTCTCTCTCTTTCGGTAGCGGTGGCAGCTAAGCGTTAAGGGGTAACTGAAGGGCGTGATGCTTTGTCATCTCATTACTGGTCTCAACACCTGCTCCGCCTGGACATTTTAACGCAAATGGCTATAAAGTTTCCGCAATGACGCCGATAAAGGCAATGACACGATGATTTCATGGCGTGAGGCGTGGGAATTATGGGCACTGCGTTTGGGGGTGAAAGCTGAGGTGGGAGGATAAACTGCACCGTGATGTCACCGCCCACCAACAGGCGAGACACGGCACAGAAACTCCTTCTTTGTCACCCAGAGTTGTTCTTGCCGCAGATGTGAGTCTTAACGAGGAGGGTTAGCGAGGTGGAGGGAGGAGAGGTAAATCATTGAGAGAACAGGGAAGGAATGTGTAAAATTCTGTGTCACTATCTAAGTTGCAGCAAAATATTCACACAGGAAATATCCAGAACAGATCCATTTGCTGCTAAATGGTTCATAAGTGAGTGAATGTAAATGTGCAGTATTTATGCGGGATAAGCTTGCATCAGCTCGGCAGTTGCATGGTGCTTTCTATGCTGCTTACATTGTGTGATGTTTTACGGCTCTGGCTTTTACACTGTACCTTTTTTGCACTTTACGAGCCTCTGGACTTAACGCGAAACATGCTTCGGGAGGTTAAGTGCGTGTTTGAACAAAATGATAAGTGCGAAATAGCAACAGACAGACGGTTCTGCTCCAGTGGATGTGTAAAAAGATTTAGATGCCCCTGAATAAGGCACGGGAAGACCCAGGTGTTGCAGAAATAATGAACAGTGGCGTGAGGGGAAAGTGAGCCGCTCGCCAGCATACTAAGGACGTGCTGGGGAGGAGGAGGAGGTGGAGAAATAGGAGGCCTGATGCATGGCTGGAAGTAATGCAACCCAAGTGTGCTCCTCTCCCTTCTTTTCTCCGTCTCTCACCTCTCCTTTCTCTTCCTCTCACTCTCCCGGGAACAGTACATGCCTCTCACCTGCCGCAGCGGCCGAGGAGTGACGGGATGCAGGTGGTGAGGAGAGCGAGCGGAAAAAATGTGATTACTGCAGTGTTTACTTGCAGGGTATCGTGATCTCCATCTGTGTAGGGTTATGTGCTCTGGCAGCGTCACGGATCCCAGCCGCCTTGCCTCAGCTGCTGTTCTGGGTCGGTGCAAAGTCTTGGAGGCTGTACATAACCGTTGCTCCGCCTTGCCGAGGATTGTTAGGTAGCTCTTCCGAGATACATACTAAGTAGGCTGCCTCACGCCTCGCACGCTACCCAGAAGGTGATTCAAGTAGCATTGTGTTCAGTACATACAAAATATAGCGTCCTGTGATCCAGGATCCAGCATTCACAGGCTTTTCATATTTCCCTCTCAGTGTGTTTATTACTTTATGCCTCAGAGTGACATCCTTGAAAGGAAATAAGCTTATTGACGTTCGTATCGGAGATGAGAGATGACAGAGTTCGAACACATGATGCAAACTAAATAACATTCCTCGAAATTCTAAATGCCATAGACGCTGAAGTATAAGAGTGAATGTGAATACTCGTGTTAATACATTTCCTGAAATATTTTCTGTACTAGACACCCTAACAATTCTGTTTTGATATTTTTTGGCAACACAGGCGGCAATGATTCCATTGGCTGCGTCCAGTCAAAAATCAAATAACTGACTACCAGGATACGAAACACTCTGTTTATTGATGGAACGTCCTTAGGCACAGTAATTAAAGGAGACGCATATTATGTGTTCAAATTAAAGGATAAAAATGAAGTCATCAGGAAGGTTTCATAATTTGTATTTGGTTGGTATTGGCTCTGCAGTTGCTCGTTCCAGGAAACAGTAAAGACAAACTGAAGGGAAATAATTGACATTTACCGTTTGATATGAAGGTTTTCTTGAATGAACGTTATTATTTATCGTCGTTATTGATATGGTCTGCTCGTTGTCAGTCTCTTCCAAAATAATTGCTTTGTATTGTTTGAATATTAGAGAAATGTTGAAAATTCCTCTAATGATTTGAGAATTAGCCAATGATGGAGTGTGCAGGTGAGGCACACAACACATTGACTGTGTATAAGCGGTCCCGCTCACATGACATCCATTCCTACCACTCGATGTTTTGACTCGTGATTGATTCTTGTCTACGGAGTATATTTCACATTTAAATTTACTTCAGCCTTCAGATGAAGGGAATTTGATTAATATTCTTGGTTTAGAACAATTGAGAAAATAATTGCATCATGTTTAATATTCTATTTTTCGTAAACGGATTGGTAACGCCATCATTCTACTAATTATATTCTAATAATAGGGAGACAGTATTCTGTATTGAAAAATCCACTGTTCTATTTCAAATTGCCTTTCGCGGTCCATTGGTGTGGTAGTTGTTGATGGTTGTTGATTAATCATATTGGTGTTTTATGTAAGGCGGTGACCATGCAGACGCGGGGCCGCGGGTTGCGTGACAAACAGTAATCCGTGTGAGGCCAGTTGTTGAGTTAAAAGGATTGACTAATGAGATTTTCATAAATCCCAATCTGCTTGACCTTGGATTAGTAACGATTATTTTGTTGTCACCACCGTGTCTGGTATCACACACACACACACACACACACACACACACACACACACACACACACACACACACACACACACACACATACACACACACATACACACACACACACACACACACACACACACACACACACACACA
>JAXIVD010007116.1:17500-21349 GCA_036785275.1 Cancer borealis
ATTTTTCTCTTTTCTAAAAGAGCCTCTGTTGTGGTTGATCAGGATTCCTCTTAATAGATTCACTGGAAAAGTTGTTTATGGCGGTGTAATTATAACATTGCATTTTGTTTACTACTTATATTTTTGTCTTAAGTCTACACTGATATATACTCGTGTGTGTTGTAAGTAATCACTAGAGGTGGTAAAAACACTTCTGCTAGAAAATAATTGACAGCATTTTCATAAGTGTCACACATCACATCTAGTTGAATAAATGTTTCCTGCACTCACAAAGAAAATACTACAACATAGAAAAAAAGAATGACACGTGTTTGATATATAACATACTAATATTAATATTACTTGTATCTCCATAGGAAGTGACGATATTATTTTCGTTACTGTGAACTATATTAACAGTAATGAATGATAAAGGAAATAGCAAAAAATGTGAATTAATTATACTTACACTACGAATCTTAATATACATGATGTTGGTAATTTCTACGTAAATATTACTTAATTTCTAAATGTATTATTATAATTGTTGAGCGTAATGTTCTGAAATAACTCAATTGTAATATAGTTATTATTTGAATGATATTTAGCTCATCAAATAATTTAGATTATACATACTTGAATAAAACTCATTCATATGTTTGGACAATTACACACACGCACACGCACACGCACACGCACACGCACACGCACACGCACACGCACACGCACACGCACACAGCGAGAGAGAGAGAGAGAGAGAGAGAGAGAGAGAGAGAGAGAGAGAGAGAGAGAGAGAGAGAGAGAGAGAGAGAGAGAGAGAGAGAGATTGAAAAACATGTCCAGTATGGTACTATAGTCGCCTCCAATAAGTTGCCGCAAAATTCCTTTCCACAGTTTACCATTTCTACATTGCACGCAATTATTCGCGTTGGAGGTATTTTTGCTCCAAACTTCGTTATTCAAAGTTACGTTATATTTCAATTAATCTGCAAAAAAAATGCAATTCATAGGTTTGTTTCTTCTTTTGCATCCATTTCAATATCCTCGCTTTTCAATATATGTGCGTGCGTGCGTGCGTGTGTATGTATGTGTGTGTGTGTGTGTGTGTGTGTGTGTGTGTGTGTGTGTGTATGTGTGTGTATGTGTGTGTGTGTGTGTGTGTGTGTGTAAGTGCGTGTGGGCATGCGCTCACGTGCGTAATTTAATCTGGTAGTTGAAGTGGTGAGATATTGCTGTTGTGAAAATGTGTTGTCTCATGTTGCTTCAAACAACACGCTGATGAGTTTGAAGTGGTGTACTCTGTTTTTCATTCATTTGTAGACTGCTAGAGTACGACCAGTATTGTTTTCATATGTGTTTACTTGTGAATGTAACGAAACAATTTATTATCACAATTAAATTGCACGAAGATGTTGATAAATTACGACGGTAACTCACAGCGAGTGTCATTTTTGGCAACACACACACCAAAAAATTGTTTGATTGTAAGCCATTTCACTGTGACTTTTTACCTGGCTTTCGTGAGCACAGAGTCGTTAGTGCAAGAAGCGTGTATCCGTTGCTGGTCTTGTCTCTGGAACAACTGCCATCCATCAGAGAAGACAGATGCTGGTCATTACGCCAGATTTTGTGTAACTTTAATCAATCTTTTTAATGTGAAATAATTATCATTTATAAGAAAAATAAGAGAGAAAACATTTCCACTTCTCGTATTATGAATTTTAGAGAACAAGAATCGCACCATTTTCTTATCAGGGCCTTTTGTGTGTAACGCGGACGGTGAAGTGTACCAAAGGGAGGAAAGTACCACCGCTGTGAGGGAACAATGAGCATAATATAAGAGTCAACGCAGAAATAAGACCGCCAGATCCACGTAGTAATGGAATGCAATCACATTTGCATAGAAAATTGCGTTTCATTGCAAGAGGCTGGTGTTAGGTGTCCGGTGATAATGCAACTTGATTTTGTTGTCGAGTGTGTGGTAACAGTGGGACGTGATGGGCGTGGTGAGTGTTTGGTAACACTGCCTGGGCTCGTGGAAATCCTCACCAGTAGGATGTGAGGGACTGAGGAGGGGAGGGACAGCAAGGAGGAGGGTTAGGGTTAGTTAGGAGGAAGGTACGATGAGGTTGTGGCAAGGTGAGTGTGTGGTAAACAGTATGGTGCTGATGAGGAATTTTCAAGAAGGGTTTGTTTGGGAGCAGAGAGGGTGAGGGGGTGGCAGAGGCGGAAGGCATGAAGGAAGGAGGCTTAGAGAGGTGGGCGATAAGGAGGGCGACGGGATATAACTTTTTAGAGAAGACGAGGGTAGGAGTAGACGGGAGGGTGATGGTGTTGGGTGCGGGTGAGAGGGGTGGACGAGAGGCCTTAAGGTGTGGATGAGGAGGAGTGAGTTAGTTTATGGAGGAGACAATGAGGCGGAGTGACAATAGGAAAACTCATACTGGTCCCTTGGTTGTCATCATCCTCCTACTCTCTCCTTTTATGCCACCATCGCATCTGATCTCAACCTCAAGGTCACCGGTACAGTGTTTTTTTCTCAGTTACAGTTATCCTAGTACAGGCGTAGAAGAAAGTGATACAATTGACACCTTACTTGAAATGAGACTTTAAGATGAAAATGCTTTATGATCATATGGTTTACTGTCAATATTTATTGAGTTTGAATGTGGTTAATGCAGGTGAGATGCGGTGCCTGAGGTTAATGTTTAGAAGCAAACTATTGTGGTTAGGTCAAAATAAGAATTGTAATGGCGTGTCGATCTCTACATCTCACATTAACTAGCTAACTTTTGAAAGCAGAACATTAATCTTACATGTTCGTCATTGAATGTTTCCTCCTGCAACACCCAGTACATAATATATTTGAAGTTCACAACGTGCTTAGAGTGTACGCACATATATTTTCTCCGGTAATTCTGGCAAGAGCTTATATTTAGCCTTTGAAGTATTGGCTTGTCTTTACTTAACCGTGTTTCGCGTGCTTGAATATTTTTGTGTGTGCTATTTAAACAGTTTTTTGTGTGTTTCACATATGTATTTTATGGGAATCATTATTCTCTCTTCTCTCAAATATATTTTTATCATCCGTTATTATTTCTTCAATTGTATCTTTCTGCTCGTATAATATAACAGGCGGCGGTCGTTGCCCCTCGTCTCCTCCCCTACAATACTGCGTGGGAGCGTAGAGAAAATATTTGAATTTCATTAAACGTATAGCCTCAGCTACTGCTCCAGGACCTCCTCTACTACCGCCTGCTACGACCCGCTAGTCTGTCGCTTAATGGAATTTTCTCATCCTTGCACCTTCCCTCTACTCCTCCTTTCCTCACTCCCTACCTCCTCTTTCCTGTTCTCATCACTCTTGCTCTAATTCTCTTCCCTCTAATCTCCCGCAAACCACTTTTTTGTTTAACTTGCATTCCCTACTACCTACCTTCCTACCTTCCTCAGCTTCGTTACCGACTGTCCTGTTTTTCCGCTGCGTCTGGTTTTCATCTGTCTACGTTTGTATAAATGACTTTTATCCACCTTCCTTCTTCCCCCATACGAACCTTCCTTTCAGCCTCGCCTCCCTTCCCTCCATCTCTTCTGGCCTTCCGACAAAGTTACTGATGTGCTGACGTCGACTTAGTCTCTCCCCTGCGTAGCTTCCTCTCTGCTCATCAGCCGTAGACTTTCCCCCAGCGTCGAATGTCCCTCATCGCCCATTTCTCGACGACAGCTGAATTTTTGCTGTCGCTCATTATTTGTGGATAGTTGACGGCAGTAATGACCACACTAATGACTCAGAGCCACATGATTATCATTGTTTGTTTTGTTTTTTATTATAGTTTTGAATAGTGTTTTGTTGGCAGTTTATCTTAGTAC
>JAXIVD010007117.1:2500-20000 GCA_036785275.1 Cancer borealis
TGTCTGCTGCGAGAGATAGGATAAGTTATAGAGATTCCCGTAGACTTGATAGCGGAGGGAGAGGTGGTAGTGATGATGCTCTGTCTCTATCTCCTTCTGCGTCGTCTTCTTCTGCGTCTGTGAATCATCTTAGTGAGAAGAGAGGTAAAGAGCCGTCAAGTTCTATAGCTCAGACTCGTAATTCTTCCACCTCCTCCTCCTCCTCCTCTTCCTCTTCCTCGTCCTCCTCTTCTACGACCTCGCTGACTGAAGAAGATTATGACTACTTTATGTACTACTACTATGACCTCTACGCGGATGATAATGACAATACAACTACTACTACAACCAGGACCACCAAGCAACACCCCGCCTCCACCACTACCACTACCACTACCACTACTACTACTACTGAGAAGCCTGCCACCACTACTACTACTGCTACTACTTCTTCTACTACTACACAACCCCCTCCCTACACTACTACTACTACTACTGGAACCACAGAACCACCTCCTACCACCACCCCCACTACTACTACTACTACTACTACCACCACCACCCCCGCCCTCCCCAGAGGGGCTGCCTCCCCCCGTGCCTTCCGCTACACCACGCCGGGGCCAAAGTCACGTGGCAAGGGGCAGGGGCGGGATAGGGGCGTGGGTAGGAGCGGGGCACGGCCTGGCACCCCGCCCGTCTGGCTAACAAGGTTGGGGACGCGCGGGGACGCTCCTCCGCCTCCTCCGTGATGGTGGAGGTGAGGATGGAGTCCCACACACAGACATTGCCGCCCCCACCCCGCCTCGGCCTCAGCCCCCCGCCCGCCACGCCCGTCCCCTGCAGGCTGGCGCCGAGGGTGGGCAGGCCAGCCACCTGCTGACTCACCCCTGGTGGTGGAGATGGGCGGCGACCCCTCCACCTCACCCTCCACGGCAGGCCAGGGCAACACACACCCTGATGCACCCACGGAAACACCACACACCACCACCACCACCACCACTACCACTGCTACGCCTAGTACTACACCAAGTACTACTACTTCTACGCCTAGTACCACCAGTACTACTACTACTACTACTACTACTACTACATCTGCCACTACCACCGCCGCCGCCGCCGTGCCTGATGGTGAGGGTGTCATGGCCGCAGTGTCTGGCTCCGAGTCTGGGGGCGCCGCCCCGCACACCCCGCCCGTGACTTCCCTTGAGAGGCAGCAGGGCAAGGCGCCCCATGGCACGGCGCCCTTCGGACACACACCCGGGGGTTGGTCTCCGTTCGGCAGTGTTCCCGAGGGCGTGGCGCCGCAGGGTGTTCAGCCTGGGGGCGTGCACCCCGAGGGAGTGTTGCCCGAGGGCGTGGTGGGCGTGGCGGGGCTGCGTCTGGTGGACGCCAGTGTGGCTGAGGGGGCGCCGCGGCCAACAGTACGGTTGGCTACGTGGTGGAGGAACACAACGTGAGCCGCTTCCGTCTTGAGGAGAAGACGCCGGACGGGTTCATCAAGGGTGAGTACGGCGTGGTGGACCACCACACCGGGGACGTGAACGGCGTCAGGTACATGGCGGACAGTACCGCTGACCCGAGGCTCATATACGACGCACTTATGAAGTTCCTGCAGCTGTAAACACAACACCCACGCAAACACCACGCCAATACCACGCCCACCCCACGCCACGCCTCCACCCACGCCTACCCTTATTTATTCTCCGAGGAATAGTTAGGACACGCCACGCCCCTCCCACGCCCTTCTCCACGCCCACGCCCGTTTGAGTTAGTGTGTACAGGAGTGTTTAGTTCGGTTGGCCTCCGCGCGTCTCTTGGTCAAATGTTATCTGTGATGCTATTGTTATGCTCATCTCTCTCTCTCTCTCTCTCTCTCTCTCTCTCTCTCTCTCTCTCTCTCTCTCTCTCTCTCTCTCTCTCTCTCTCTCTCTCTCTCTCTCTCTCTCTCTCAGTGTGCATTGTTCCTGATTATGTAATGTTTAAACCTTTTATTCTATACATTTATTTCTTAATCAAATTTGTTTGTATTTTTAATATTATCAAAATACTGTACTTCATTTTTTGTAATTACTGAAAACTTCCTTCATTAATATTATTATTATTCTATTTTGCATTATTTTTTTGTATAATTGTTGTATTCTTCTGTATCATGTTTTATATATGTATATGTTTAACTTTCTCTCTCTCTCTCTCTCTCTCTCTCTCTCTCTCTCTCTCTCTCTCTCTCTCTCTCTCTCTCTCTCTCTCTCTCTCTCTCTCTCTCATTTTTTCTCTATAAGCAAGGAGGTGAGACAATATTGACTCTAAAACTATGTATGTAAATGTATTTCAATTCCTCTTTACTTCCTCTTTTATTAATATTCTTCTTTAATTCATTTTCTTTATCTTTTATTAGTTAATCATCTTAATTCTTTATAAATGGAATAATTTCTGTGTTTTTGTCAGTCAAGAAGAGAAATACAGAGAAGAAGATTGTATATATTGTGTCATAACCTTCCTGTGTGTGTGTGTGTGTGTGTGTGTGTGTGTGTGTGTGTGTGTGTGTGTGTTTTAATGGCTGATCATAATAATAGAAGAGATAAATTTATATTTATTATTGTTTATGTATTATTTTGCATATTTCAAATTTATTATTCTCTCTCTTTTTCGACATAGATTCCTTACTTCTATATTTTACTTTCTATGTATACATATAACAAATATTCATTAAGACAGTTGTAGAGTTTAATTAGGTCTATCAGATGCTGCAATGATATTTCCAATATCTCTAATAGCTTCCGAGAAAATTAGAACAAAATCAATTATTTGAAAAAAAATATGGTTTAATTTTACTGCGTAATTATTATACATGTATATATAATTCATCACTATCATTATCTCTCTTATCTTTCTCAAGTATTCTAACATAATTTTCTTTTATTTCATACTAATTTATATAGAAGACAATCTAATCAAACCTTACTATCAATATTATGCTTATTATTATTATTATTATTAGTTACTCCTCCTTTTAATTGGGATACAAGTGAAGTATATTAATAACTGTATAGATAAGTTATTCATTATATAAACAGTATAACCTTGCAGTGAGTGAACCTTTGTACGAGTAATTGTCTTGACTCGCTGTGGCTTGTAACTATTTTTGTCTTGAAACACGAGTGGAAATCTGCAGCACAAGCAAGATTCATAATAACTGTTGCTTGTTGGCACTGAGGTTGTACGTGCTTCCCTAACAGTAACAGCAACAGTAACAACAATAGTAACAGTCTTCTACTCCCCCAACAGTAACAGCCTCCAACTCTCCCAACAGTAGCAATAACAGTAACAGCCTTTCACTCCCCCCAACAGTAATAGCTTCCAACTCCCCCAACAGTAACAGCCTCCCACTCTCCCAACAGTAATATTAACAGTAACAGCCTCTGGTCTCACAGTTCACACATTCATCTCATTGAGGCAACATTGTGATAATTTAGTTTTAATGATTTTTTCTTTATTTCCTGGCCTTTTTGTCATTATTTTGTGCTAATTAATTGTGTTAGCCATGAGTCCAAAGATAATTAGTGCTAAGTATAGTGCTGATAGGAAGATAATTATAATTACGATAGTGTTGTATATAATGTATAATAATAATCATCATTTATCATTTATTCTGATAAGGCGTGTAGCTCAATAATTATTTAAGTTATCGAAGAATCGCTACAAAACTTAACTCAACTATAAACAAAACAAAAAAAAAACACCCGTAGAAAATAAATCAATAATCACCATTTATCATTTATTTCAAAGATACATAATTTACGTCACTGAAAAATATAGATAAAAAAAAAAAATTAACTATAAATACAAAACAAAAAATATCGCCGCATTTTTAATAAGGTCTAAATTTCCTTGACGTTCTCATTTGTGCAATTCTCTTCTTGTCCTCCTCAAATTTTTTCCTTAGCTGGGCGAGATCTGCGGAGAGAGAGAGAGAGAGAGAGAGAGAGAGAGAGAGAGAGAGAGAGAGAGAGAGAGAGAGAGTGAGATTAAATATATATTACTTAAGTGTGCAGGATTATGTTATTCAATTATTATTATCATTATTATTATTATACAGATTAATTATACCATCATGTCTACAAATTTAGTAAGGAGAAGGAGGAGGAGGAGGAGGAGGAGGAGGAGGAGGAGGAGGAGGAGGAATAATAGTTTAATACATACGGTTCATCTTGGCTTCTCGTTGTTGGAAGTTGTAGAAGTTGACCAATTCCTGTTTCTTCTTCTTCTTGTTGTTCTTCTTCTTCTTAAACTCATCCACCTTCTCTAGTTGTGGCTTCTTCCTCTTTCTGTGGGGGGGTGGGGAAGAGGAGATTTAGTGAGGAGGAGGAGGAGGGAGGAGGAAATATATAGTCAGCAAAAAGCCTTAAAATAAAACAAAACAAGAAGAAAAACTTTATAACCACAAACAAAAACAAAAAAAAAATTCAATAACACCTAAAAATACCCACAAAAGGTCAAGTAAGGTCAGGTCAGGTCAAACAAGGTCAAATCACTTACTCTGAGACCACCGTGACCCATCCTTCATTATCTGGCTCCTGTTGACCTTTATCCTTCTCCCTCTCCTTCCTTGCATCGTAATCCTTCATTATCTCCTTGACCTCCGCCTCCAACCTTCCTCTGGCCTCGAAGCTGTCATTGTACTCTGTTTGCCACTCTGAGGGGGGGGGAGAGAAGGGGGGTGTGAAGGGAGAGAGGAAGGGAGGAAGGTAGGGAGAGAGAGAGAAAGGGGTGTGAAAAAGTAAAAGGAAGGGAGGAAAAGAGAGAGAGAGAGAGAGAGAGAGAGAGAGAGAGAGAGAGAGAGAGAGAGAGAGAGAGAGAGAGAGAGAGAGAGAGAGAGGGGTGTGAAAAAGTAAAAGGAAGGGAGGAAAAGAGAGAGAGAGAGAGAGAGAGAGAGAGAGAGAGAGAGAGAGAGAGAGAGAGAGAGAGAGAAGGAAAAAAGAATAACAATGTAAAGAATGAGAGAAATCAAAAAATAATCGTATATAAAACAGGAATAATAATAATAATAATAATAATAATAATACCACCACCACCACCACCACCACACTTACTCTTAATGCCCGTCAGTACTTCCTTCCCTTCCGTGGTTAGCGTAAGGACAGTGCCAGGGGGGAGGGAGAGTGCCACCTTCAGTGCCGAGGGGTGACTGAACACTATGTAAGCCACTTTGAAACCCTGAATGAAAAGAAAACGATAAATAAATAAATAAATAGAATAAATTGATAGAATAAATGAAAAATAACTGAACTTAAAAAAACGGTGAATAAATAAAATAAATTGAATAGATTAAATAAAATACAATAAAAAAAAACTTTGAAACCCTTACCAAAAAGACGGTTAAATAAATAAATACATCAAATATAGATAACATAAATAAATGAAAATAAATCATCGCTAGAATTTGAACTTAAAAACAAAAATTATCGATTGAATTTGAGTTTTAAAATACAACTAATATATAGAGAATCATGTCTATTAGAATCACACACACACACACACACACACACACACACACACACACACACACACCTGCACAGTGGTTGGTGGTGAGAAGTGCTTGTGTTTAGGTAGTGTTGGCGGGGCAGAGGTTGGTCGCTTGTGGAAGAACACCCGTTTCACTTTACCGTACTGGGAGAACAGGTGTGTGAACGAGGCCTGGAGAGAGAGAGAGAGAGAGAGAGAGAGAGAGAGAGAGAGAGAGAGAGGGAGAGGATATTACATTATACCATATTTTAGACATTTCATTTAACGACTATTATCATCATTATTTACATTATCTTACCTTACAGAGATACACACACACACACACACACACACACACACACACACACACACACACACACACACACACACACACACACACACACACACACACGTACACACACACACACCTCAGTGCAATAGGGTGGCACATTGACGACAAATAATGTTCGGTCAATAGGCTTCGCGTCATTTTGCGTTCTGACTGTATGTTGTTTGAAGAGCAGCTGGTGTGAGGCTTGACTTTCCTCCCTGAACCTGAGCCCAACCACTGAGGAGGAGGAGGAGGAGGAGGAGGAAGAGAAGAAGGAGGAGGTGGAGGTGGAGGAGGAGGAGGAGGAAGAGAAGAAGGAGGAGGTGGAGGAGGAGGAGAATAATAATAATAATAATCACGTTTTAAACAATATTTCCACAAGATAAACTACTGAATAAAAATACAAATATAACCTAAATAAGTATATCACCTTATTAAGTATATTCAAGTCATTATAAGTAGTGTAATTAAGCCCAATAATTACCTTTAAACCCCTGTACATTATTAGGGTGAGAGAGAGCCATGCTGCCTCCCCTTCCTCCTCTTCTTCTTGTGACTGTGTTTTGTTTACATTGGAAGCATTTATATAGCGATTAAGATATATACTAATGTTTATGAAGTAAATTAACAATGGAGAATGAAGGAATATTTATGTAGTTATTTATATATGTTTCTATTGTATTGTTTATTATCTATTTTGTATCTTACAGTTGATAGTCTAGATTAATAGATAAAAAAAACACATTATAAAACCTGATCACCTATAGAAAATAATATAAAATAGGTTATTATAATTTACAACACAATATTTTACAATGTAACATAATCTAACTTTAACATTAATAGTTTAGATTAATTGTTGATAAAATAGACTGATTCTCCTCTGTGACTCGCCATAACAGGTAGGAGGAGGAAGGTTAGTCCATATTTCCTTCAATATATCATCTTTGTTTTGGACTGTTGGTGTAATCGTGTCCGTGATATTTCTCTCTGTAAGTATTGCTAATATTTACCTTCCTGTAGCATCCTTGCATTACTATATAGGGTTGAGACGTGGCCTAAAGTATTGGGTGTCTAGCTAGGACGGAGAGTGTGTGTGTGTGTGTGTGTGTGTGTGTGGTTGGGGGGGGGGGAAGTGTTGTTATATTATGATCCATTATTACGCGTTAAACAGGTACTACAAGGGTTACTTTGGTGTGTCCACGGGCGTGTGGGTGTGGGTGTGTAGGTAGCAGGTATACTATTGGCACTAAATAAAGCCTGTAGCGTTAATGAAGGAAAGTTAGATACCCAAGGGTGGGGGACAAGGAGCTGCTTCGTATAGGTCATTAACTGGCCTTTTGCAGTCTCCCCATTTCTTATGTTCTAATTTTCCTCCTCCTCCTCTTCCTCTTCCTCTTCCTCTTCCTCTTCCTCGTAATTTAGTTCAGAACACAGACATCATAGCACTCCTCCTCCTCCTCCTTTGGAAAAACAAATTTCTTTCCTGGAAACACATTATAAAGAAAGAACAATAACAATTAATAAAAAATAAAGTCCCGCACAAAGCAAGAGCCAATCAGGAGGCGGCTAGACGGCGGCCATCATGGATTTTAGTAAGAGCCAATCAGCGCACATGTAAACAAACTCCAACAGCTAATCAGAGGGGTGCTAGAGGACGGCCATCTTTGTTGGCTACCCACGTCTTATCTCCGTTATATTACGATGTTTTACGGCAAATACACGGTCAGTAATACATTTAAATACAATAATTAAAACCTTGAATACATAAAGAAGGTGCAGAGATAGTTAAATAAGGATAATTTACAGTAATAACCCTAATTTCAATGTTATTAAAATGCACACCTATTCCAATGTCCTGTAGTGCAGGTGTTGAGTGTATGTGTTTGGTCATGTTGAGGGAGTGTGTGGCGTCGCAGGTTAGTGGTGGTCAGCTGGAAGAACCTGGTGGTGGGTGACAGGCGGGGAGGTGACCATACCCATTCCATACCCATACATATCTTGGTATTATTGCAGTTTCAACCAATACAACACACGTTACTACAAACTGTCTCAGGGTCTAGATGACACTGTTAGGAGCATTTCCAGCCCCATATTACACTGTCGGAAACCTAAACTAAAAGGAGGCAGCGTCCCCCCCTGGATCACCCCGCTCTGACACTATTATTTAGCTGTTTATAAGGTTTTTTTTTATTTGTAAATTGTTATCTATCCATCTACTTGACTATTTATTCATCCACCAATATCTCTCTCTCTCTCTCTCTCTCTCTCTCTCTCTCTCTCTCTCTCTCTCTCTCTCTCTCTCTCTCTCTCTCTCTCTCTCTCTCTCACATCAACTAACTTTTCTTCCTTCAACAGAATAAGAAGAGAAGAGATGAGAATAAAAGAGAAGGAAGACTACCACCACCACCACCACCACCACCACCACCAAGACACACATG
Source organism: Cancer borealis (assembly GCA_036785275.1). NCBI lineage: Eukaryota > Metazoa > Arthropoda > Malacostraca > Decapoda > Cancridae > Cancer > Cancer borealis. The sequence goes on from JAXIVD010007117.1 coordinate 10,754, forward strand.
GTAAAGAAAACATAGAACAGGAATTACAAGGAAGATGGAAGGAAAAAGAGACTAATATTTTATTCTCTTCCATTTCCTCATTAACTTTATTTATATATTAGTGTCTTATATAATAATCTTATATAACAGGAATCATATTCATATATACAGTAAAATGGGGCAACATTTTTTACATCTTTTTTCCCCATATTATAAAGGCCAAAGGGAATTTTTGTTAAACATCCCTTACGGCTTCTTTTTTGACTCTACACAAACTTCAGGATAAGAAAACAACTTGCTTAGAAAGTAAACAAAGTGGTGCCTGTTGACCCCTTGTGATGGGCCAACCGGGCACCGGACAATTATTTTAACACTATGAAGACAATCATTACATCATCCTGTTTGTATGTTGCAGGCTTTAGTCAGCCGGGACGCAGGACACGCAGGGCCGGAACACAAGTACAAGTACAAGATGGTGAGGCTTGAAGGTACCACAGGTGAGGTTAATTAAGTGTATTTACCTGTGCTTCCTCGCTGCTGTGTACCGATGGCTGATGTGTAGCAGTTGTTTTGTACCAATACTTATATGTACCATTGCAGGGCTGGTATGTACCGGCTCTTATGTACCGCTGATTCACCTTTTATGTACCGAACAGGACTACTATTAGTGTACTTATATTGTTAATGATGATAGCAGCGTCTAATAGTACATTACAGCCGCTGGGACATAGCAACCAACGGTACATAGAGGTCTGTTCCCTTCCCCTACCTGGAGACGGGAAGGTGAAATGTATATAAATGAATGTAAGAATTATGATTGTGATATTAATTGTTTTTTGTATATTTGCATAACTACTGTTCATTCCCCAGATTCTTGACATTGTAAATATCGGCTGTTTATCAAGAGACACTTGGATGTGTTCCTGAAACAACCGTCACACGAGCCTCCAGCAGCACTCACGACTCCACCATCCAGGAGTGCAACTATTGAAGGTGAAATATATATAAATTAATGTACGAATTATAGGGTATTATTGCAGTTTCAATCAATATATCACTCATATATGCCTCGCTCCCCCCCAAAAAAATTGCACAGGCCCCCAAGCTGGTCTGAGGGGTTGGAGGGGTGTGGGTCTTTTTTAGATTTATTTTCATAGCAGCATCCTCAAGTTTCATGAATATTCACACACACACACACAGTATTAAGACTCATCCTGTTTGTATGTTGCAGGTTTTAGTCAGCCGGGACACAGGACATGCCGGGCTGGAACACAAGTACAAGATGGTGAGGCTTGAAGGTGAAGGTGAAGCCTGGATTGGACGCCAACACAACACAACCAGAATGTGACTGTGTAGATGCACCAACTCTCTCCGTGTTTGGAGAACAGAAGTGCAAGTGTGAAGGTTGTCCAGCTGTGTGTGTACCTCGACCCTGACAGCAGCAGCAGCAGCCTTCCACTAACATACAACATACAAACATACAAAAGTATTGTAAATACATGCATACATACATATTAATATATTAAATATAAGTTGTAATAGTACACAGCTGTGTGTGTACCTCGACCCTGACAGCAGCAGCAGCAGCCTTCCATGTGGTGCCAGCAGTGTGTGTGTGTGTCTCCGTGCAAGTGAGAGTAGACACACACCACCCAAGGAAGAGGATCAACACACACACACACACACACACACACACACCAGGAAGGAGATGGTTGTGTATGAATAAACTGTGTGTAAGTGTAAGGCGAAGCTACAGGCAAGTGTGTCCTTAAACTTAATATTTATTTTGGTAGCCTCAGGCTATTGATGGGGGGGGGGAGGGGGAAGAGGGGGTTATATATACTTGTAACTCCCACATTGGGGAGTTACAAGTATATATAACCCCCTCTTCCTCTTCCCCCCCATCAGTAGCCTGAGGCTACCAAGATATTAGACTAAGTTTAAGGACACACTTGCCTGTAGCTTCGCCTCCCAGGATGAAAAATAATGAATGTGAAGATTGTTAAAGTTTATTAATAAAGTATAATAATTAACATTCAGTATTAGTTTAGTTGTCCTTGTTGTTGTTGGTCTTCTTTTTAACCTCTTAAAGTCCAGTCGACATATTTCCGTAAGGACCTTCAAGTCTTCCTGACAGACATTAACGTCACAGTTAAGCCAAACAGACCTGACCTCACCTCACCTCCGTCAGCTGGACTCTACATTCCAACGAAAATATCCTTCGGCCGAACCCTAAAGGTAAAGTGTTGTGTTGTGTGGTGGTGGGTGGACGTTCCTCGTGTTGGCCTGCAGAGTTAGGCCGAGGTGGTTGGTGGCAGGCTGGTGTGTTCTGTCCTGCAGAAAGGTTCCGTCCACATCCTACATGCAGCAGGTCACAGGTCAACACCAACACCTGTTAATGGAAAAGCAAGAATCAAAACTACTCAATTACACACATTATTAATTACAATATATTTCCTCACTCAATTTTCTCACCATAACATAAGAATTAAGGACACTGCAAGAGGCCAGTTAATGACCTACACGAGGCAGTTCCTTGTCCCCCACCCTTAGAATAATCCGGACCAGGTGCCATGCACACTCGCTAATACTATATACCTTATATAGCATTATAGTATACATAGTATTAGTATAGTATTATAGTAGTGTAGTATATATTATTAGCGAGTGTGTATGGTATTTGGTCCGCCTTAGTAACAGATGTGGCGCCGCAGCTAATATATCATCTTGTTCAGCCAGAAAATTACTCGTGTTGAGCACCGCAAAAACTCAACTCCTCCGAATCTCATGAAAATTTTTACAATGATGCTTTAGGTCATGCTGAACAAGAATCTGAACTTATTTTCATCATTACTATAATAGCAAATATTTAAAAAAATATATATATAGAAAAAAATAAGAGATACAGGAAATACTTTCATTATTCCCGTTACCATCACCTTATATTCATTATTATTATCATTATTATAGCATTTATTCATCATTATGGTGATGGTGAGGATGTAGAAAGGATATGTAAGTAAGTACGGCGCACACACATCAGCCCCAACCCCCCTAAGACCACACCATACAACGAGGAATCACATTTTGGTGGGCGTCACTTAGCTGTGGTGGTGGTGGTGGTGGTGGTGGTCAGGTGAGGTGAGGTCATGAGGGTTGAGCAGCTTGTGTAAAGGAACAGGTCAGCCCAGGTCAAGGTACAAAGCCTGGAAATATATCCTTCATTAAGATCATTAACATTACAACCTAATTATCATCATCATTCACTCCGTTTAATAATGATTCAAACCTTAATTGTGGAAATACTTATTTAAACTGTTATTATTTAGGTAACAAATGGTACTACTTTGGCTTGTTATCTACAAGGAAAAAGTATCTACACCGTACAAGTTTTATTTTGGAATGATATCTACATAGTAAAACATATTTAGGTAACAAATGGTACTACTTTGGCTTGTTATCTACAAGGAAAAAGTATCTACACCGTACAAGTTTTATTTTGGAATGATATCTACATAGTAAAACATATATCATATATATAACCTAACCTAACCTAACCTCTAGATCGCATACCAAATAGATGTTCGTTCTATTGAATTATAATGAAATTGAATTGGAATGTAATAATAGATGTAGGAGTGTAAAGTATTATACATTTTTTTCTAGACAAGCAATAGTGAAGTACAGTTTGATATTATTGAAATCAGGAAAATAAGGCCAGATTCGTGTTCAGCATAATCTAAAACCTCATTGTAACAATTTTCATGAGATTCGGAGGTGTGGAAATTTTCATGAAATTTTGTAGGGTACATACACCCTTAGAATTTTTTAGATAAATCACATATTTTGAAATAACTCAAAATGTATGGAGTTTACGTAAAAAACACATAGAATATAAACGAAAGAGCATGATACGTTCGTTCTTTTGAGCTATACTAGAACTCACTTGGAATTTAATTATAGGTGTAGGAGTGTAAAGTATTATGTATTCATTTCTTTTATAAAATTTAAATTTTCTTCATAGGTATTTGAGTTATTGAAAAGACGATGACTTTATGTGATATACATAACCAAACTCCATAACTTTACTTCTATACAATTTTCCGTTAAGACTAATATTTACGTAGTAAAATGGGAAAACCTTTTTCGACCTCAATTCTGATGGAATTTACGGGCCACAAAATGGAAAATCCAAATATTATAGTAAGGACAAAACTAATTCCAGATTCGTGATCAGCATGCCTGAGAACCCCTTGGTACCAAATTTCATGAGTTGTGTTGAAACATTAACCTAACCTAACTAACGTTTCCCACCCATTTGACTTTTTCGCTGAAATCATGATATTTTGAATAACTCGAAAAGTATGAAGTTTACGTCAAAAATGTATGGAATAGTGTCCTCCTTTCCTTCCATCTTACAACTGACCTTCCTCTCCTCGTAGGACCTTCAGTTTCACTCACTCTTTCTTCACAAACAAAGTAGATTCATAACACGTAGATCGCATTATTAAGTGTAGATCCCATACCAAAGTAGATTCATGACACGTAGATAACAAGCCAAAGTAGCACCGGTATTTCTTATTAGGTCAATAGATCAAAACAATTAGGTAAACATTATTCTCTCTCTCTCTCTCTCTCTCTCTCTCTCTCTCTCTCTCTCTCTCTCTCTCAATAAGTTACATAACACTTTTCAAGACGTGCATTATACTTGATGCAGGAAATAACTCATTTCAACATTTGCACCTTAAGTAGCTCCGACGAGGCAGCCAAGTGTGTGGAGAGAGAATTAGGTGAAGATGTAAGTCATGTGTAAGTGTGAGTGAAGTGTAAGTGTGAGTGAAGTGTAAGTGTGAGTGTTAGTGGATGGCGTTACATGCCATTATGTGGAGACATGTTTATAAGGCGTGTGGATGAAAACATATGATAGTGCCACACAGGAGTGAGTGCAGCTTAACCACACTTGAAGGTTCCACTGTGAGAGGTGGGGCCGCGTCAAGTGGTGTGGTAGTGGTGGTGGTGGTGAAGCAGGTGGTTACATTGCAGGGTGTGATGGCGACAGACGCGTCCTTCGTGTGGGTGCGTCCTGCCACGGAGGTGGAAGGTTTGATGGACTCTGCCAACAAGAAAGGAACCTTAGTGACGGTGTACGCACTCACACTCCGGTGCAGCAGCACTCTCACCGACGCTCACGTGAAGGCAGCCCTGCACCACCTGTTCAGGTTAGTAGTGTTGCTGCTGCTGCTGCTGCTGCTGCTGCTGCACACACACACACACACACACACACACACACACACACACACACACACACACACACACACACACACTCACACACACTCACACTCACACTCTTGGCGAATTGCCACTTTGTTTTCTTTACTTTAATATAATGTGTGAGGAGCAGCCTCTCCTGACACAGTGGTTCCCTCCCCCAGGAAGGTGCCCAGCCTCAGGACGTGCTTCAGGCAGCGCGGGGACACCCTGTGGGCGTGTGAGATGACCCGTGAACACTTGGATTTCCAGGTACAGTGACCTTGACCCAACCTTATAACATGATACACTATGGTTGTGGTACACACCACCTCGCAGACCTAGCTGCTGGTTCTCATGGTTCACGTTTTTTTTGTTGAGGTGACGGCCACGCAGGAGGTGGTGGAGGCCGCGGAGGCGCTGTGTGAGCACCGCTTCCCTACCACTGAGGGTCCGTTGTGGTGTGCGCGTCTCCTTCCTGCCGGCACTAGTGCCCGCTGCTGCAGGCCGGAGTTGGCCGTCGCCTTCCCCTTCACCCGCACGCTGCTGCTGGCCAACCACCACGGCATCGCTGACGGCATCAGTAACATGCTCATCACGGACGTGTTCCTCCGCCTGCTGGACCACGTGGTGGCCGGCACGCCCGTGGACGACACACAACAGGTGGGCAAGCTGGCGGACGGGGAGCACACCCAAGCCATGCTGAAGGCACGGAAGGAGGAACTCATGCAGGATCAAGATAACTTTCAACACCTTCTCAAGAACATGGAACAGTCGGTCCAAGAGAAGATGCTGATTCCTCGTGCTTACCCGATGGCCCGAGACCCTGAGTTCAAGTCCCAGGTGGTGATGCGGCACTTGGACAAGGACTCCACACACGCCTTCATCAGGAAGTGTAAGGAGGAAGGCATCACGGTCAACAGTGGAGTGGTGGCGGCCATCAACGTGGCTCTCGTGGATTTCGTGCGTGAAGGAGGACTGGAGCAAGACTTTTACCGCGTGCACGAGGCTCACGCAATCAACGCGAGACGGTATTGGCCAGGCGACACTTCAGGCACCTTGGGTGTTCACGGACTGGTCATGAAGACTCAGCACATTGTGCTGACGCCAGCCAAGTGGCGGGACAACTTCTGGGAGTACGCGAGAAACATCCACAAAAACATAACTGAAAACCTTCAAGTCAAGTCTGTCGTGACCTACGAGGTGATGTTACTTATGAGAAGCAGCGGCCAAGACTTCCTGACGGAGCGTCCGTCGCCTAAGTGTGACTACGGTGCGGCCAACATGGGAGACTTGGACCGCCTCGTGCCGACGGAGGGGCGGCGGGTGAGGTTGGCACACCTGTTCAGGGCCGTCTCGTGGTCGGATGAGCCGATCCACTTCTCCTTCCACACGCTGCGCGGCTGTTTCATCCACACTCTCACCTACGCCAACGACGTGCTCACCCGGGCCAGGGCTGACAAGTTTGTGGACAAGATCTTTGACAACATGGCGGCCGTCACGCACATGTAAACACAACAAGCAATGCACCACGACGTAAAACATGTGTGAGTAGTTTTATAAATCCTTTGCTCACGCATCACTACGAGGTGCTGCCATCTGGTGGGAGGCTGTCAACTTGTCTCATACAGGTTATGAGCGTTTCAAAAATAACATTCTACATGTTTTCATGTTGTTTTGTATGTGTGTATCAATAAAGTTGGTTCATCCTTCCACTGTATACTGAGGCTTTTCATCGCTTTCTCTCTGCTACTTCTATAATTTACGTTTCAGATCCTTACAGTATTTTTTAAATCACACAATTTTGCAAATGCTTCTGATATCATGCATTTGGTGCACAATTGGTATATGAAAGAAAGAAAAACCCGCAAAACAGGACTCATTGTTAATTTAGTGTTATTGTAGCGTCACTAAGATGGGTTTGTGTTCGTCCAAGGGAGGTGTGTCGCGGCGGTCACCTGACACCACCAGGAGTCCGCCCAGGGTGCGTGTGCGTGAGTGTGTGTGGCCGGCTGGTGTTGAGTTGGGCACCAGTGTGCCTGGTGCTGTGAGTTGCCTGCTGCTGTACATCACCATGCTGGCGCCGCCCGTGCACCGCGTGGATCGCCTCACCAGGTGGGGCAACGCGCGCACCAAAAAACTCATCAAGATGATGAAGAAGGGAAAGTTCCGTCCTCAATCCGACCTGTTTGAGGGTGACCCTCCTCGGCCGCGTGTGGTGGTGCCTCCTGAGATTGCCGTGCAGGTGGTGCGGGAGTACCTGCAGTGTTTGCCTCAACACCTGCTGCGTGACGGCCCGGCCTGGCACGCCCTGGGCCACGTGCTGCTGCAGCTTGGTGACGAGCCATGGCACCATCACCTGCCCGTCATGGTGCTGGACAGTGTTAAGGCGCTGCGCCAGGACATGACGCCAACACACAACCTCATGCTGGACCAGCTGCTCGCCGCCATCACACACAACACCAACACCAACACCACCACCACCACCACCACCGCCTTGTGCCCCGCTGATGTGTTGGGCGCCGCCAAGATGTGGGCGCCGGTGTTGGTGAGGCCGCCCGCCGCCTCGGAGTGCCTGTCGTGTGCCTTCCTGCCCCGCCATGAGTCCAGCCTCGGCCTGACACACGCACTCTACTACATGGCAAAGTTTGGGCTGACGGTGCACCACGCACCCTTCCACCACGTCATCACCACACTCACCACCACCACCACGCCCACCACACACACCACTCAGGGCACCGCCGAGCCTGCCGCGGAGCCTTGTGACCTCTGCCACCACCAACACGTCACGTGAGGCCGTGACAAGACGAGGACGTGACCTTCAGGACTCACAACCACCATCACAACCTAACCTAACCTAACAACATTTACATTCCCTGTCTATCATTGTCTTCCAAATAATGTTTATATAATACCTAGATCTATATTATATTACATCTATAATCTTACATTATCTTTATCATATTCTTATCTTTCCTTCTCACTATCATTATCATCATCATATCATCTTTCTCATCTTTCCTCCTCCCTCCCTTCCTTCCTTCCTCCATACCTCCATCCAAGCCTCCACCCCTCACCCCTACCAGTAATGTAGAAAAGACTGTCTGTTACCTCCATAACAATCGCTTCCCCCTTCACTTCCCCCCTTTTTCTCTCCTCCTCCTCCTCCTCCTCCTCCTCCTCACGTCTGCAACACCTTATCATGTTGTCCCAGAAAAGTGATGAACCTGCGTTTATAATTAGGTTAAAAGGTTTTCATTCCCTTCCATCGAGGAGGAGGAGGAGGAGGAGGAGGAGGAGGAGGAGGAGGAGGAGGAGGAGGAGGGAGTGAAATAAATGATAGAGAGAAAGGAAGGGAGATAAAGGAAGGAGAATGAGAGGAACAAGCGATAATATATACAAAATCGAACTTAACCACCACCACCATCACCACTACTACCACCACCACCACTACTACTACTACCACCACCACCACTACCACTACTACCACCACCACCACCACCATACACCACACAATGCATTAATAAGTACACTAATAAAAGTTACAATAGTTATAAATACACAAATCATCATTATATTAGTAGAGAATCCAATCCAGTTCTGTATAGCGTGTTGTAGTGTGTGAATTTCCTTATAGATGGCGTTGAGAGTATTGTCAACTAGGCTATCAACACCTGCTGACCTACCTACTGCCTGCTGACCTGCCTACTGCCTGCTGACCTGCCTATTGCCTGCTGACCTGCCTGCCTTCACTGTTAGACTCAGGAAAAAGGTTAACAAAAGGAAGATTGAAGTTTTAGTGTGAAAAAATGTTGTTGATGAAATGTTAAACGCAAAGTAATATTAGGGAAAGGTTTCTAAAATATGACACACTGCAGAGGGAGAGAGACAGAGAGAGAGAGAGAGAGAGAGAGAGAGAGAGAGAGAGAGAGAGAGAGAGAGAGAGAGAGAGAGAGAGAGAGAGAGAGAGAGAGAGAGAGCACCTATTCCTTAACCTAAAATTTGCATAAAATGTTTCAAC
>JAXIVD010007118.1:0-7500 GCA_036785275.1 Cancer borealis
ATATTAGTTCTTTTGAGTTTAAGGGGAAAAACGAAAAGGAGGGAGAAGAGATAACGAAAAAGCGAAACGATGGGAAATGAAGAGGAAAATGAGATGATGGATGAGGTGGTTCGAAAAGAAAAATAAGAAAAATTCCACGAAAAGGGTGAACGAAAAGGGTGAGAAAAAAGAGACTTGGCAGAGGATGGAACGGTGTGTGAGGGGGGGGAGAGAGAGAGAGAGAGAGAGAGAGAGAGAGAGAGAGAGAGAGAGAGAGAGAGAGAGAGAGAGAGAGAGAGAGAGAGAGAGAGAGAGATGGGGGGAGGGAGGCATGGATAGGAGGGATGCGAGGGAAAGGATGGAAGGGAGGGAGGAGGGACAAGAGAACAGGAAACACATAAGAGGGAAATGTGACCGAGATGGGTGAAGAGGATCATGTCGACAGGAAGACAGGACGCCCTTCAGGATGTTCCGACGTGGCTCCTACAGTCTTCTTCAGGATATTTCTTTCCTAAGCCAAAATTGTCGCATTAACTTCACAAAATAGAACAACATGCTGTTTTCCACCCCATAACTTTCAATTAACAAACAAAGATTCTGCTATGATGTTATAATTTCTGGTTTGCACTGACGAGGTGAATATGGAACAGATGTTTATCCATGTACCTCTATAGCTTCCTACAGCGGCTGATTTTTTTTTTATAGTATGTTGGTACAGGTGTTTGGGATAATGAGAACATATGTTTATAGCTGTAGTCTGATAGTGAGGGTGAGGTACACGTGTTCAAGGTGAGGGTGGTACTAGTGGCTGCTGCACCTTCTGTGAGGGAAACACGTGTATAGAGACTCGCCAATCTAACTTCCGGCATGTAGGTGGAATAATGGAATTTCCGGCGCACCTTTACTCGTCCGTTAATGAGTCACTTCCGCTCCAGCGATTATGTGTTACCTGATCACAAGTGTTTCAGGTTAAGCGTGAGGTAATTAATGTGACTTTTAATTAAACCTTAACTCTTCATTATGTAATGTTGAGTGGTCGGAGGTTTCAATATATCTCACTCACACCAGATTCAGATTGACTCATTATGTTGACGAATATTACAAACAGTTACTTCAGGAATTATAGTGAAAAGATCGAGTTTTACCTTTTAACATAAACATTATATAAAATGCATCTCACACCTAACCATAAATAATATCGGTTGAAATTACAATTATTAACGCCAAATAAATACAGTAGATGCAAGGGTTAGGAAATGGTTTAGTGACGGGCTGATGAATGTATGCACGGAGTATTTAATCCCACCTACTGGGCGACTTTCGTGCGTGGGCAGCCTCAGGAATAGGCGGACAGGTGTGTCAGGTGATGGGTGTGGCGCCGTGCCAAGCGCTGCCCGACAACACCTCCGGCGGTAGACTGTTCCCACGCCATTACATCCTCAACCCTTTGATAACACTACTGGACAGGTAATTGTACCAACGAGACTGGCACCGATGTTCACTCACGACCTTCTTCTCTTCTTCTAACTTGAATTCCACAATACACGAATTTATATTTTTTTGCACTTGCATTCTATCTTTGCGTGTATCTTCATAATAGCATCTATTTATTTATTCATTTATCTTATCGATCATTAAATTCTTTCCCTTTTTTCAGTTTTATACATCTTCCTACATTTTTCCAGCCATCTTTGAATAGATTAAGAAGAAAAAAAAAGGAATAAGGGAGAGGTCTGTCTACAGGTTACTTTGATGTGTTTTTCGAGATTTAATCCCATTTTTCAAGGTCGCTCAGCAGACACGTGTTGAGTAAAGGTTGGACAGTCTCGAGTCTTAGTGATGGGAGTTGTTGGTGCCTCAGTTTGCTTTCCATTCGCTTCCAAATCCGTTTACAGCAGAAGTTGGTAAAAGCTTCCTCTGGTTTCTTTTCTTGGAGTTAATTTCTTCTTCTACCTCTTATTCCTTCTTTCTTCGTGTGTAAGGTATACCAGACGATAAAGGTTACTGGTGTATAAAGTAACGTATAGATAAAACGAAGACTAGATTTACCATTAAGTGAAATTAAATCGCTCTCATGTAAAGTTAATAATGTAATAATAAAGGAAAGTACGAAGGCGGTCGAGTTATGTTTGTATAGCTTCTCTTGAATGTCTGGCGAAAATTCGACCACTGTATCGTCAAACACATTTTTATACTCTTACATCGGCATTGTATCAGTTGTATCAGTTCGCACGTGGCCAAGCAAGAACTATATAGACATGCGTGTTTGTTACATGTCTGCCGTCCGCTATGGATAGACACACACAGACAGACATTCCTTTCGTATAAATCAATGTTACAATCTACACCACCGCGGCATTCATATACAAAGTCTTTCAGTATGTTCCTTCAAGTAGAAAATAAAATCCGCACTTATAGACTTGAGTAAAAAAAATAAATAAATAAATAAATAAATAAATAAAAAGTGAGGACAAAATATATAAAATGAGTACCTACCAATATCCTCGCTTGAAGAGACATTACTAGTTCATCACGCTTTAGAATTTAATCAACCTGTATTTACACGCTCTTTTTTAGATGCACCGAATATTACCATTAATTATGACCTCCTGCATCATAAATTTCGCCCTCTAAAAACTCCTGACATCGGGCTAATTAGGGCGGCGTGCAGCTGAGTGGATCAAGGCTGCAGCGCCACTCCAGGTCCGATGCAGCAGACGCACGTATCAGCACGAAGCCCAAAAGTCCACTTCACCTTTATTACAAACCATAAATTTGAGGCTGCCAGCACGGCGCATTATTGACTGTCCTTTGTTAGTTAGCCTTTGTTGCCTTCGTGTGCAGGGAAAAAATAGTCTTGTTTTATTATCTGTTATCTGCTCCAGTCACCCACGCGTATCAGTTTCTCATAAATAAATGAATAAATGATTATATACATAACTACGCACGCACACACACAAGCGGTCAGTCCTACGCACTTCCCCTCCCCCCCTTACACACACCTACAGCTGGCACTACTCTACAGACACACACAAAGTCGACAGAAACACTACCTGAAGAATTTTTTATATAAAAAACAATTAAAAAAAGAGAAATATAAGAAGCGTATAGTCCCGATAACTGTGAGATGATGTGAAGGCATGCACGCACAAGTGTCCCGAGGTATACGCCACTACTGTGTGTTGGTGGTGTGTGTTGTGTGTCCTTGAACTGTGCCCTTCCGTCGGGTGGTATGCTGTTTTTGCCTCTTGGTGCGCGTCTGTGATTATGCAATAATTCATTTGTTTATGCTTCTTGTTTTACCTGCTTCTCGTCATGACTCGCAGGTCTCGTTCCCACCCCTCCATCCCCCTCATCCCCCCCCCCCTTAACACCACACGCACACACACATTGGTACATACATATATAGTGTTCCTGAAACGTATCTAATGACAACCAGGATGGACTTAACTCTTATTCAAATTTCATTAATCACTCCCAGAAAGGTTAGATAGTCTACATCAACATAACTTTTCCCCTTCTTTTTAACTTCTGCTACAAAAGAAAAACTAACTTTATACAATGTGAAAATAATTACGTATCGCAAAACACGAGATTGCCAACCAGACTGCCAAAGAAACAAACTTAGTGTGTGTGTGTGTGTGTGTGTGTGTGTGTGTGTGTGTGTGTGTGTGTGTGTGTGTGTGTGTGTGTATGTGTGTGTGTGTGTGTGTGTGTGTGTGTGTGTGTGTGTGTGTGTGTGTTTCCCATCCTACGTCTTCCCCGTGATAGCATTGCGTGAGTGTAGCTCTGATTTCGTTCTTAAGATATTTGAGTCCCATCATTGGCAGCAGCTCCAAGACAAACATTGATGTGGGATAACCTGGGTGTGTGTGGATGTGTGTGTGCGTGTGCGTGTGCGTGTGCGTGTGTGTGCGTGTGTGTGTGTGTGTGTGTGTGTGGTGTGTGTGTGGGGGGGGGGGCATTCAGAGAGACAGCGAAGATGGGATAAACCTGAATCAATGGTTTCGCAAGTTTTCTGTATCAATGACAGGTCTTCTTTTCTGCCTGTTAGTAAAGCTTTGTTGTCTGTTACGCAGGATGGCGGATTTCCGGGAAAGAAGAAAAAAAAGTGATTCCGTCATGCAATATTTCTTTAACTATCAATTAACTTGTCAACACTGATTCCCAACTAGTTTACTTTAAAAGAAACCAAAAGTGAGAAACTAATTAGGCATAAAGTCCTCGTTTCAGCCCGTTTTTTCACTTCATCAACATCAACATCATCATCATCATCAGCATCATCATGCCTTAGTGGTGTGGTGTGACAGTGACAAGGTGCACCGTCCCCGTTGGATGCTGGCGGCGGTGCAGCTGGGTCGTCGCCAGGCCCTTGGTGGCGCCTCAAGCACCCACTGAACACTGAGCCTCGACCCGCTGCCCCCGCTGCCCCCACTACCCCCTCCCGCCCCCCCCCACCGCACCCCTTCATATCTGGTGCAATCTAAGGCTAAAGATTTATGGCCATACTTAACGTTGCAGTGTACAGTAAAATGGTCACATATTATATTTAGAACTTCATGATATTTTTCTACTTCTCTCAACCTTTCTACTTCCACATTCTGTTTTCTTCTATATATAAAAATCTCTCTTTCAGTTAACATAAACCACTTTGCGGTTACATTAATCTTTCTTATCTTATACTTGCACCTAAGGAATGCTTGTTCTCTTTCTTTAATTTTTGTTGTTGCTATTTTTTTTTTTTTTTTAGGTCAGAAAGTTGGTGTGTAAAATGCTGCTATTATGTTTATGTTCTATCAGATTACCTTGTTAATTTACTTTATATTGTGCGTCTGCATTTTATTGCCTCAACCCTAATTCCTTTCCTCGTCGTAAAATGCGGTAAAATATCACAGTTCACGCCTCGTAAATCACAGGATTGCGTAATTATCTACTTGTTTTCCGCTTTACGTCCTGCGGCAGCTCCTGTGTGTGTGTGTGTGTGTGTGTGTGTGTGTGTGTGTGTGTGTGTGTGTGTGTGTGTGTGTGTGTGTTAATTCATATTCACTTATTCTTTATTTTTTGTCACGTAACATCGAACATTTTATACATATTTAGTATTCGCGTACCTATGTTTAATATGTATAAATCTATCTAAACATCTATGTATCCAACTCTGCTCCGCTCCTCTCCTGCCATTTTTTGGGAGCGGACTAGTGGAGTAATATTCGAAAATTAGGAGCAGAGCAAATATTCATTTATTTTCATATTTATTTCTTTGTACGCTCCCCGATCTTTTATCTATTATTTTTAGGACCGTATTCCTTGTTTGTTTTAGCCGCTTTAACCCTTAAACAGTGGCGTGTGGCAATACTTGACGCTCTGCACATACAGGATAAGAAAGAGATTTCAATACGAAAAGAAATTCTGTCAACTTATTCTCACATCTATCTATCTACCAAGCTACGTACCAATATATCTATCTGTCTACCTATTTATCTATCTATCTATGTATCTAATACCCACCTTAAAGGGGGTCGGACAAGAAAAGGCATTTAGGGTTTTAGGAGATCATACTCTCCCTTCCCCCTCTATATAGGCCTTGTGTTTTTTTTGCGGGAGAGAATACATACGAGGGACTTCCCTATTGGTCGCTTTTTACGATCGACAGGGAATACGGTGGTAGTAAACTTGCAGCCCCAACTACATCATATTACGAATATTATGAGAATAGGAATAACGAGAATGAGCTTATATTTTGCGTACGTAAACTGAGGCAAAGTTCACTTTTAAACAATTAACAGATTTGTCGGCACTGTGACGCTCCTCCATATTGTAGAATAATTGGTGTGGCTGAGCTGAGCTGAGCTGTGTTGTGTTGTGTTGTGTTGTGTTGTGTTGTGTTGTGTTTTGTTGTGTTGAGCTGTGTTGTGTTGTGTTGTATTGTGTTGTGTTGAGCTGTGTTGTGTTATGTTGTGTTGTGTTGTGTTATGCTGTGTTGTGTTGTGTTATGCTGTGCTGTGTTGTGTTGTGCTGTGTTGTGTTGTGTTGTATTGTGTTATGTTGTGCTGTGTTGTGCTGTGTTGTGTTGTGCTGTATTGTGTTATGCTGTGCTGTGTTGTGCTGTGTTGTGTTGTGTTGTATTGTGTTATGCTGTGCTGTGCTGTGTTGTGTTGTGTTGTATTGTGTTGTGTTGTGTTGTATTGTGTTATGCTGTGCTGTGTTGTGCTATGCTGTTCTGTATTTGTATATATTTTGATCATATAAGCAAAAGTGGTTGAATTAATTTGGAAACTTTGACTGAAGACAATTAAAAATAATAGTAAATAAAATCTTAAAAATTGGTACAAAAAGCTTGAAATATCAAAATCCTAACTTTTGTCAAATAATGGCTTACTAAATATTCATGGCTATAGACCAACATTTCCTAACCTGTGGGAAATCTCAGGATTCAAAGCGGAAATTTTATTCTGATGGAAATTTAGATTGCAGTAAGAAAAAAATCGTAAAGAAAGGAACATTTGATTTACTATATGTGTTCAGACTCCACCTGAAAGGGGAAATCCGAATGGTTGAGCTTGTTGAAGGGGAAACTACATAAAAACGGATGGGAACAACTGTTATAGATAATAAGGTTACATTATAGGTTTCTGGAAAAAAAAACCGTTATTTTTATCAAGTAAAATATTGAGCGGAGCAGAGAAGCATTTAGTCCGTTCCCGTTTTTGGAAGAGGAGCAGAAAAGTGGAGCGTGAGGGGTGAGTAGTGCTTCCGTTCTTGGGTGCCTTGCCCATCACAGTAATATATCATTGATTTTTTTTAATGATGGTCCTTTGTTGCACCGCAGATACGCTTAAAATATTTCCCTTTTAATGTTTTTTTTTTAGTTCTTTATCATCTTTCCTTCCTCCAAGGAGTGCCAAGTGTCATCAGTAATTAGCAGCGTCCCATCACTCCTCGACACTAAAGGTTTCTTGAAGGGTGAGGACTCTTCTCTCTCTGGTTCTGTTCTTCTATACAAACTTCTATAATAACCTACATACTCAACTTTATATTCCTTTCCTTTTTCTTCACTCACGCACAATGACTCAGAAACACGGAGGGGGAGGGGGAGGGGGAAGGGGAGGGGGAGGGGGAGGAGTGATGGAGGATGTTAGTTTTTGTTCCTTTGTGTTTCTTCCCCACACTGTCAATCGCTGCGTCGCTGGAAGCCTCGCAGAAGCTTAGTCGTCGTCATTTATGAACATGTCTGTGAAATTGCCTTCATCACGGGGCACAATGTGAAAGAATTATGACTCGCGTAAAATGTCCTCAACTATTTTATCTGGAGAGGAGGAACTAATCACAAGAACGCCGCCAGGAGCATTGTCTGCCGAGCACTAGCCGCGGCAGGCGAGGAAGGAGCGGCCTTGCGTGCAGGCGGCGTCAGGGTGAAGTTAGCGTGCCAAGTGATGGTGTCTGGCGTCTCTTTGCTTCCCCTCCACTACCACTCTCGGCAAAATGACCTCTTTAGTGTCTCCACAATAATGCCGCACCGCAGTT
>JAXIVD010007118.1:12500-21345 GCA_036785275.1 Cancer borealis
GGAAACTGAGGGAGGTCATCACATCTCACCTGCCCTGCCCTTGGTTTCACTGCTCGCATCACGTATTGTTTCGCTGTAATTGCTACTAGCTGGCAATAGCCGGTAATTGACCATTTCCTTAATTGGCATGGCGGTCGTCAATACTAATGTGGAGTGAGGGAAGGGAGGGAGTGAGGGGAGAAGAGGGAGAAGGGTGAGTGGAAGGGGAAAGGGGGAATGGGGGAAGGAGGGATGGAATAGGGAAGGTCATTGGAAAGGAAAGGGATGAAAGAGGGTTGGTTGGAGGGAGGGGTGTGAGGGTAGGGGAGTAAGGGATAGGGGAAGGGAGGAAGAGGGGAGGGAGTGCTCAGGTGTCGGTGGTGATGGGGTGAATTTCCTTTTGCTTTTACTCTCTCTCTCTCTCTCTCTCTCTCTCTCTCTCCTTCTTTTCCTCTTCTGTCCTCCCCGCTCCTCTCCTCTCCTCTCTTTCTCCTCCTTTTCCACCTCCTCCTCTTCCTTTTCTGCTACCAACAAAGACCAAAACTTAAATGTCCCTCTTGACTTCATTAGATAGCAAATGTGGTTGTCTGTCTGCCCACGCACACGCACACGCACACGCACACACACACGCGCACACACACACACACACACACATTGATTTATTTCCAAGAGTAATCTTCACCTCTTGGAAACAAAGGAACGACGCAGGAGGCAAGAGTCAAGAGGAAACTGTATGCTGTATTGATTAAAACTTTCCTCTTGACTCAGAAAGCGTAATAATAATAATAATAATAATAATAATAATAATAATAATAATAATAATAATAATAATAAAACCACCTCAAAGCATGGGAAAAGAGAGAGAGAGAGAGAGAGAGAGAGAGAGAGAGAGAGAGAGAGAGAGAGAGAGAGAGAGAGAGAGAGAGAGAGAGAGAGAGAGAGAGAGAGAGAGAGAGAGAGAGAGAGAGAAAAAAAAAAATAGTGAGTTTAAAATGCACACTATCTTTTAACACATTGGAAACACTGCAATGTTAAGAACCACTCAACGTAACAGCAATTAAATTTTTAGTTCAGTCCTTTTTATTGTTACACACCAAACCACAATACACACACACACACACACACACACACACACACACACACACACACACACACAAGACACAGACACAGACACAGACACAGACACAGACACACACACACACACACACACACACACACACACACAGAGTAGCACATACAACAATGGGCAAATGTTTCAATTAATCTGTTCAAATACAATACAACAGAAGCGACGAGGCTAATGATGATGATTTACTCATTTACTTTCTTACATTACTTACGAAAAAAAAAAAAAAAAAAAAAAAAAAAAAAAAAAAAAAAAACTAGTGAAAATGTGAATACCATTAAATATATATATAAAAAAAAATAAATAAATAAAATTCCCACATCTCGATAGCAAATCACGGCCGAACAATTATAATTATGTCGTCATGTTTTCAAACTATTCAATGTACTATATCGTTTTGAAATTATGTAGGATGTAACCATTTAAACTAACACTTGATACAAAAAAAAAATTAAATAAATAAATAAATAAATAAATGATAAAAAAAAAGGCTCGGTATCACTCATAATTCATTACATCAAACGACGCATGAATTCAGTCTTTCAAAAAATAATAATAAAAAGTGACAAAATTCAAACCTAGTGTGCTAGTATACAAAGATAAATTAATAACCTCACCAAGGGCAAAGATATCTGTATGGCGGACGTTCCAAGTCTTTTTTTTCTTTTTTCCTCCTCTCCTCTCCTCTCCTCTCCTCACCCACTGCGTCACATCCTCCCATCGTCTTCAATACTTCTGTTACAAAGTTATATTCCTTGCAACTTATTATTATTATTATTACTATCATCGTTAACTACTAATACTTTCTTCTTCTTCTTCATCATCATTATCTTCCTATCTTTTCGCTCCACCATGATAAAAATTCACACTGGTATTCATTGGGTCACACTTGGCAGCCTTTACACATGCTCAGCCTCACACCTGCGTGATTATATGTTGCGGCAGCGGAGGAATGAGGGGAGGGTGGTGGTGGTGGTGGTGGTAGTGGTGGAGAGGGAGGGGCAAGGAGAGTGGGGTGTGATTACGAGGGAGGGAGGGAGGGAGGGAGGGAGGGAGGGAAGGAGAGAGAGAGAGAGAGAGAGAGAGAGAGAGAGAGAGAGAGAGAGAGAGAGAGAGAGAGAGAGAGAGAGAGAGAGAGAGAGAGAGAGAGAGAGAGAGAGAGAGAGAGAGAGAGAGAGAGAGAGAGAGAGAGAGAGAGAGAGAGAGAGAGAGAGAGAGAGAGAGAGAGAGAGAGAGAGAGAGAGAGAGAGAGAGAGAGAGCGCTCATACCATTGTGAAATTTTAGAGGAAAAACAAACAAACTTGAAGGAATATTATAATGAAAAACTAAAATAATAATAACAATAAAATAATAATAATAATAATAATAATAATAATAATAATAGTAGTAGTAGTAATAATAAAAAAAACAAAAACAAATAGGTAATCACGAAAAAAAAGCCTGTATAAAACCAGTCTCAATAACATTCACCATTCCCTTCCCCCCAATCTCAAAGCCTGCCACGTCCCCCCAACACGTCCCTGTTCTCCGCTTCACCCCAATACACCAACACCAGAATGACCCCCAACCCACCTCCACTTTTTTTTTTATCTTGGTTGCAAAAAATTATTACTATATGTATCCAAAGCTTCATTAGTTCGGGTGGATATTTAATTAAATTCAATGTGTGGGGGAGAGGGATTCCGTAGCATGAAATGATCGTTTCCACTGCAGCGTCAGAATGAGATGAATACTGGCATGAAAATGTTGCCAAAATAAAGAATTTGAATACTAATTTTGAAGCTGATGTAACTTGTATGCACGCGGAACACTTTCACCGCAGCTGTCATTAAAATAGTGCAATATAAGGCAGCTGTTTCAGCACACACACACACACACACACACACGCGCGCACGAACGAACGCACGCACGCACGCACGCACGCACGCGCGCACGCACGCACACACACACACACACACACACACACACACACACAACACACACACACAACACACACACATACACACACACACACAACACACAACACACAACACACAACACACACACACACACACACGAACCTTTCGAAGCGCACACAAAGCGATTGAAATATACAATTATTCTTTTCATTTTCTTATAGATGGAGAACAAAATATCAATCACAAATATCTGCCCTTAAAAAGAAATCCTATCTAAATATTTCTTGCCACAATCTGCAATCTGAAAATTAATTAAATAAAAGAATCCTGCTACAGAATAACCTTGATACATACATTCAAGTGTTATTCCAATTATCAGACGGAAGGAAGAGATTGTCAGGATGTGATGGAGAATGAAAACGATGAATGTTTGGCAAAATAATAAAGAAAATAACACACAGAAACAACGACAAAGGTTAGCCAAGATACACACAATAAGGAGACACAAGTAAGATGATAAATAATATAAGCAAAAGAAAGAGAAATCAAAACCAGGTCACTTGAGCACCACTTAACAGCTTCTAACACCCACTCCCACTCCCACTCCCTCTCTGGAGCTTCACCTTTCACTCCAGTCTTTGCGATACATAACTGGACAACTTACTCTAATAATTCTCCACGTCATTAATAAACATGAATAGCCATATTTCCATTTTTCTAACTACTCTTGGCAGAAGATCCTTAAATGGACTGATTTTCTGCGGTGAATGAAGTTTATGGACAAGTATATGAAATTAAGTGTGTGTGTGTGTGTGTGTGTGTGTGTGTGTGTGTGTGTGTGTGCGTGTGTGTGTGTGTGTGTGTGTGTGTGTGTGTGTGTGTGTGTGTGTGTGTGTGTGTGTGTGTGTGTGTGTGTGTGTGTGTGTGTATGTGTGTGTGTTGTGTGTGTGTGTGTGTGTGTGTGTGTGTGTGTGTGTGTGTGTGTGTGTGTGTGTTGTGTGTGTGTGTGTGTGTGTTTTACCCTTCCCTCCCTATCTTAACGCCATACACACCTGAAGGTCGGTGAGTCCCAGTGAGGTTGTCGTGAGGCGCCATACCCCGCTAGACCACCTTCCCCGGAGCACCAACTGATGGCACACACCTCGACGCTCACCTGATCTGAAAATTGCATACAATTATAAAGGAGCCATGAACGGTGCATACAATTACTCTGATCATAATCAAGGTGAGCTGCACGCTTCCTTTGGCTCTCCTACACGACACCATAATGATGCCACACTGTCATATTATAAGAGCCTCCGGGCATCAAATTAACGGTCTTTCTCGTTAAAAGAGGAAAACACACTTATCTTCTCGATTTATCTACGTGGATTCATATAGTTAACGGAGTCTTGGGACGAGGTTTGAGGCCACTTTCTCTATGGAGTTCCGACGCTCACTCAGCACTGGCCGTAAGTGTTGCAAATGTCACGCCAACAAATGAGTTACTTCAAGCTCCAAAGATAGTGGCTGGACTTTGAGGGAATGAAGTAACTCTGTTGGAGTGAGACGTGCAATGCCTACGGCCAGTGCTGAATGGTGCTCACAACTCATAGAGAAAGTTGGCCTTGCAAACCCCGCCCTGAGGCCCACCTTACTATATGGATCCATGTAGATATAGTGAGATGATAATTTTTTCTTATTTCTTTTTTAACGAGAAAGACCGTTAGTTTGATGCTCGAAGCCTCGGATAGCGGGAAGGAACGTGACCTGCCTACTCAATGCCGTGCAACAAGTGACATAGAAAGTTTAACTCCGATGTTCAAAATCGTGAGGAAGAGATCTGAGTGTTGAAGGTAAGCACCAAACATCCTCGCAATGCCAGCAAAAACATGTCCACTTAAGGAAAATTAAATTGGTGAAAGAAACGGCGTTGAATCATTAACTTAATGATAACTAATGATGATTGCAAAACTTCCTTTCTGTCTAACTTGACGTGTGAATAAAATAACTCATTATAAATCTAAAGAAGGAAAGTCTTGTGCCCATTGTGAGTAGAGAATCATCACGCCTCAGGCAGTCAAGCGGGTAAGTTGGTCACTGCTCAAAGAATTGCCGCAGCTCTTCATTGCACACACATTGCCCGAACCTTACCTGTTGGACTGTGAATAAAGGAGGATGTGGCTATTATGTACACGCAGCACACCTTTCTTTACTTTAATGACTATCAACAACAATCACGGCACACCGCATACAACAGTACCTACAGTTGTATCATTACCACCAACATCACCAACAGCATAAATATCAACATCAACATCAGTAGAGACTATGCATGTCAATGAGTAGATATACATATACGTACATCAATCTACATATCTACTAACTATATGCAGTATCTTCAATCAAACGAAAGTGGGTTATGGAGCTGGAAAAAAAAATGGCGCTGAAAGGTCCACAATAACTCGCACTAGTCCATTGTGATCAGGTCCCAAACGTGGCCTACAAATCCTTCATCCTTTGAGATAGGACAGCGACCTTTCCTCCTCGGCAGCCGCGATCACTGACTGTCATTAGTCCAGGGAGACAGCAGGTGTGAACACTAAGGTCAAGTGTTAAACTGTTTATGTTGTGATTAGATTCCTCCTTGTACACGAGTCCTTAACAAATATTAATACTTTCCTCTGTATAATGTTTCTCGCCCACCATGAAAAAAATATCCTTACAACATATTTACGAGAAAAATATAACCAAGCAGCGCCTTAACGATGCAACTCACGCCACATCCCTCTTCACTGAACACCTGAATAACGACGATTCAAAAAGTATTCATTTTTTCACAATAGATGTCGTGATAAAGCCATTTAAAACAAAAGCATCTTAGGTAAACATTCATTCCGTTCACTTCACAAAATAAATATACCAAAAAAATAAAGAAAACGAAAATTCATGTAAATCCGATAGGCTTGCAGCAAATGACGTTCAACCCAAGGTTCAAACGCCCGATGCCCAGGTGCGGAGGCGTACACTACTTATGTATTCCCCCCTCCCCTACCCCTCCGCCGCCTTCACCAATGAGAGAAAGTAGTGTACGAGTATCTCTAGATGGTCAACAGGCAGCAGCATCATCACACCTTTGTCCCACACTCTGTACAGCTTGCAGCATGAACTTTTTTTTGCAGAAGAAACAGCAGCAAAAAAAATGTCAGTAGTAGTAGTAGTGATTGTGCAAGAGGAGGAGGAGGAGGAGGAGGAGGAGGAGGAGGAGGAGGAGGAGGAGGAGGAGGAGGAGGAGGAGGAGGAGGACCACGACGACGACAAGAAAAAGACGATAACGAGGCCAGGGATAGAGGAAGGTGGAGCATTAAAATACATTGCTGTTACTACTCTTACATCCACCTCACTCTCCGTGGAAGTCAGGTGTGTCTGCTCCACCTCCCTCACGATGTTCCAAAAGCAGCAGCAGCTCTCGAAACAGTCCAGCCAAGGGAGTGCGAGTTGATTCCCTTCGGCAGTGTGTGGGAGGAACAAGTTATTTACGATGAGGTTCAAACACATCAGAAATAATAGACGAGACACAATTATGATAAAGCGGTTCTCTCTCTCTCTCTCCTCTCTCTCTCTCTCTCTCTCTCTCTCTCTCTCTCTCTCTCTCTCTCTCT
This sequence comes from Cancer borealis, assembly GCA_036785275.1. NCBI lineage: Eukaryota > Metazoa > Arthropoda > Malacostraca > Decapoda > Cancridae > Cancer > Cancer borealis. The sequence goes on from JAXIVD010007118.1 coordinate 19,146, forward strand.
CTCTCTCCTCTCTCATTTATATTTTTTTGTCGGGATAATTATGCAAATGAACAAGGAAATGTCACAATAAAGGTCACTTAGATATATTGGAAAGGGATTTAAATGTATTTGTAGGAAAGTAAGTGCGTGTGACTGTGTGTGTGTGTGTGTGATTGTGTGTGTGTGTGTGTGTGTGTGTGTGTGTGTGTGTGTGTGTGTGTGTGTGTGTGTGTGAAAGAAAGAAAAAAACATCTTGCGACCCCCAAAAAAAAAACTCGAAAAAAAACAGGAACAGGAACAAAAAAGGATAAAAAGCAGTGAGAGAAAACCCCAACAAGTCAGCGATGGTCAGGTGACATGTCTTGCTTGAACCTCATTAATTAATTCCTTCAGGTAAAGGTGAGACGAGCAGGAGGGATGAGCGAGAGCAGGTCACTTAAGGTAGACAAGGTAGGCAGGCAGGCAGGCAAGCAGGTAGATAGGCAGGCAAGCAGGTAGATAGGCAGGCAAGTAGATAGGTAGGTAGGCAGGCAAGCAGGTAAGCACAGACAAGCAGGTAAGTTAGCAGGTGACTACAGGTGAATCAGAAGGGAACAGGTGATCCCAAAGACTTGGTACTCAGGTGTGTTCATGTAAACTCGTCCTGTATCTAAAGTTATTCATATTAAGTTCATTCGAGATATATTATTTATTTATACACTTATATTTATGCTTTCGTGCTTCTCTCTCTCTCTCTCTCTCTCTCTCTCTCTCTTCTCTCTCTCTCTCTCTCTCTTAATGGTTTCCTACACGCCATTAACTAATTCATCTTTTCCTTCACCTTCAATGCTTATCCCAACATTATCGTCATCATCCAAGCTTAATTTAATTGCTAGTTATGTGTGTGTGTGTGTGTGTGTGTGTGTGTGTGTGTGTGTGTGTGTGTGTGTGTGTGTGTGTAATTACTCCTTATTAAACATTAACTCATGAAATAGAAAAAGGATTACAGGAAGAATGAAGGCCTTTTCCACGAACCTTCCTTCCTTCCTTCCTTCCTTCCCTCCTTCCTCCCTGGGCCACTAAGCCAGGCAGGATGCTAGTTCTTGTCGGTGTGCAATTTGTCCACCGCTGAACCACCACACCGCGGCCCCTCTCTTTTTTTATTTCCTTGATACGACCCTTGAGACGGAGGAGGAGGAGGAGGAGGAGGAGGAGGAGGAGGGAGGAGGAGGAGGAGGAGGAGGGGAGGAGGAGGAGGAGGAGGCGAACTGAGAAGGGAGAAAGCCCAAGGGGAAAGAGAGGCAAGGCAATCTGTGAGGAAAGAGAACACCAGAGACTTGAATGGAACACGAGAGGCGAAGAAGAATGTCTGTATAGGAGAAAAGAGAGAGAGAGAGAGAGAGAGAGAGAGAGAGAGAGAGAGAGAGAGAGAGAGAGAGAGAGAGAGAGAGAGAGAGAGAGAGAGAGAGAGAGAGAGGAGAGCAAGGCAATAGGCCACTCACTCACTCTTGATGGTTCGTCGCCTCGCCTCATCGCCGTCGCCGTGGTGTAGGGGGCGAGGAGGGAATGGCGCGAGGAGAGGAAACGTTTTTCTAGGAATTAGATTACACGCACTGATTCACGGCGCAGGGAGGGGAGGGGAGGGGAGGGGAGGGGAGATGAGGGGAGGGGAGATGAGGTGAGGGGAGACGTAAGGTGCCACGGGAGTCTCTAAGGTGATGGTGCCAAGCGAGGGTCAGTACACGGGCCAAAGAAGGGATTTGAGGGTGCCTGGTGCTTTTTCGTTTGTTTATTTATCTATTTATTTATATCTTACTAATTATTCATATACTTATTTTTGTTTGATTTAATTATATTTATTTAATTGACTATCTTCTATCATTAATTTTGTGTGTGTGTGAGTGTGAGTGTGAGTGTGAGTGTGTGTGTGTGTGTGTGTGTGTGTGTGTGTGTGTGTGTGTGTGTGTGGTCTGTCCTAGTGTTTGAGGTAGGAAGGACATACAATGAGTGAATGATGAAGTCTCAGAAGGAGCTGATTGTTGAGAGCATTCAATCAGTGCATCATTCATTCCTTTATACAATTTATTTTTTGATCAAATACATAATTTTTTTTTATATCTAAAAGGAAAATATATATGTATGTCACACTAAAACGATTCATCAATATAAACACTGATTTACATTTCTTTTTTTTTTTCCTTTTTCAAGAATGTAATAATTATTCTTTGATAATTGACATAAT
>JAXIVD010007119.1:0-5000 GCA_036785275.1 Cancer borealis
CTACTACTACTACTACTACTACTACTACTACTACTACTATACTGCTACTGCTAATACTACTACTACTACTACTACTACTACTATTACTATTATTACTATACTACTACTACTACTACTACTACTAACTACTACTACTACTACTATTACTATTACTATTACTATTACTATTACTATTACTATTACTACTACTACTACTCCTACTATTACTACTGCTACTGGCTACTACTACTACTATACAATCGGCTAGTCGTTGATCCTCGATGCAATACTCCGGCAGTCGATTCACTTTAATGTACTTTCACGTTGCCTTCCAATTATATCTTCGCAGAGAACAGCCGCCCTAGGTGCAGGACGATGGTTATAAGGGAGTGCTTATTGGTGGCGGTGGCAGCGGCGGTGGTGGTGGTGGTGGTGGTGGTGGTGGTGGCGGCGGGGATGATTGCAGAGGTAGTTCAAGTGGAGGTGAAAGGGTCATTTGATATACTTTGTGCTTGCTGCATAGTGGTAGTAGTGGTGGGGTTGCTGCTGGTGGTGCTGGTCCTTCATCCTCGTTGGCAACTCAAACACTGTATTCTATTTTTTTAGGCAAAGTTTCGCCCGAAGGAAACTCTGGCCCAATCAACGCTAAGATTTTTTCCCCTCATTAAGGGTTGTGTCCGTAATGGTACCGCGGGCAGATATGTGTTTAGTGGAGGCTTGGGGTTTTTTTTTCTTATCTTTCAAACTCTGTGTTTACCTGGGAGGTGCACGGTACGTCTGGTGGAGTTTGGAAAGTTAGAATGAACTGGTAACACGTGGTGGAAGAGTTGAACCACTTATAGCTACGAGTAGATAATATATTCAGGATGTGGTGGCATTAATTAACATGATTCCAGGTTGTCCTTTCAGATGTGTTGTGACGGCACCGTATTAATATTGTTACCTTATCGGTGGAAAGATGTATCTGCCTCGGGGACTGCGAGTGACGGCGACATGGTTGCAAGGTTTACTCTGAGAGGTTCGGTCGTCACTTCCGACAAGCAGTGTTGCAGTGGGTGGTGACCTTTGTGTCAGCGGAGGATAAAGAGACATACAGTGTTTATGTGACGGTGGACGGTAGTATATTCACGGAAGAAACAGGAGGCGACCAAAGTGTCCTGCACCTCGCCTCGTGGTCAAGAGTAAGTTTCCAAGAGTAGAGAAGGAGTTACTTACCAAACACACATAAGGATGTGTTGTGTTGTCATGCCACAACACACTTCACTAGTACTCTAAACACTATAATTAAAGATAATTGTTCATGTTTCTATATCCATCCTTGATTTTGGTTAAGTTAATGTTAATAAGTGATAACATATTAACAAATGCTAGTTATGGTAGTAACTGGAGACCATATTAACGTGACGTCACGCTGCCAATACATGTACAGGGCGTGAACACTCCGGTTCTGCAGTGTATTTGGTCATATGAACTGGCGTGTGTCCGCTCCCTTGAGTCTGCCTTCATTTGTTGTGCCTTATGTGTTGGTTCTCTCCTGCTCCTTCCCTTCCTTCACCTTCCCTCCTTCACTTTCCCCTCCTACATCTTCCCCCCCTTCATCTTCCCCTCCTTCACCTTCCCCTCTTTTACCTTCCCCTCCTTCACCTTCCCCTCCTTCATCTTCCTCTCAGGCAGGACGAAAAATGTTAGGTCACTAACTCAAGCCAATTGCTGCCGATAAAGGATAGGAGAAAGAAAAGGGGAGAAAAAAGAGTGGGGTAACATTGGAGGAAGGAGGCTGAAAGCGAGAAGGGCAGAAGAGAGGGGAGTGTAAATAATGATTGTGTGAGATAGTGCAGCTTGGTGTACGTGAGAATAAAAAATCATAGTTTTGTAAGTGTTGTCACACACAGGCCATTCAAAATCACATGTACAACCATTGCTATGCTGAAATATTTCTAACAACTTCCAATCAGGTGTTATAATATGATGAGTGCTGCATAAAGTACTAAGTATTACCATCGTCATGTAAACAGTTGTTAAGTCCCATGTGTTATGAATTACAGGTCACCGCTAAGACTGGTGAATAAGTATGAATTTGTTTACATGGAAGGCATAAGGAAGATGGAAAAACTAACTCTTCCTTACCAAACAAGCACATTCACCTTCCCAACCAAATATGTTTGTTTAGTAATTTGTCGAATTATTCATGAGGATTGTGAGTACGTGAGCTGCATGTTAGGATGCATAACGGTCATGCTAGGCTTTACTCAGGTTCATTATGTAAGGAGAAAGATATTTTATGTGACCGATGATGAAGAAGGAAAAGATGATGGAAAATAAAATAGACATTGTGACAAGTGTTCTGTGTGATGCAAAGAAAAGTTCCGTTGTCTCAGGATCTTTGCTATAAATAAGACATCCTGTGCAGTACGCAATGTGCCCTACACTTTACACCCTTATCCTGTACACCCTTACCCTGTACACCCTCACTCTGTACACCTTTACCCTATACACCCTTACCATGTACACTCTCATCCTGTACACCCTCACCCTGTACACCCTCACCCTGTGCACCCTTATCCTGTACACCCTCATCCTATACACCCTCACCCTGTACACCCTTATCCTGTACACCCTCACCCTGTACACCCTAATCTTGTACACCCTCAACTTGTACACCCTCACCCTGTACATCCTTACCCTATACACCCTCACCCTTTACACCCTCATCCTGTAAACCATCACCCTGTACACCCTCACCCTATACACCCTCACCCTATACACCCTCATCCTGTACACCATCACCCTGTACACCATTATCCTGTACATCTGTAGCAGTACCCCTTGGCGCAGGCGCGTTTTCTTATCACCTGCACATATCCTCACCTTGTACACCATCACCCTGTACACCATCACCCTGTACACCATCACCCTGTACACCATCACCCTGTACACCATCACCCTGTACACCATCACCCTGTACACCCTTACCCTGTACACCCTCATCCTGTACACCCTCACCCTGTACACCCTCACCCTGTACACCATCACCCTGTACACCATCACCCTGTACACCCTTACCCTGTACACCCTCATTCTGTACACCATCACCCTGTACACCATCACCCTGTACACCCTCATTCTGTACACCATCACCCCGTACACCATCATCCTGTACACCCGCACCCTGTACACCATCACCCTGTACACCCTCATCCTGTACACCTTCACTCTGTACACCCTCACCCTATACACCCTCACCCTGTACACCATCACCCTGTACACCCTCATCCTGTACACCTTCACCCTGTACACCATCACCCTGTACACCCTCATCCTGTACACCCGCACCCTGTACACCATCACCCTGTACACCCTCATCCTGTACACCTTCACCCTGTACACCCTCACCCTATACACCCTCACCCTGTAAACCCTCAACCTATACACCCTCACCCTGTACACCCTCATCCTGTATACCTTCACCCTGTACACCCTCACCCTATACACCCTCACCCTGTAAACCCTCAACCTATACACCCTCACCCTGTACACCATCACCCTGTACATCACCACCCTATACGCTTTAGATCAAACGAAACGAAGCACTTTTTCTTCAATAGAATCGTAAATGTTTGGAATTCTCTCCCAGCACAAATTGTCAACAGTACTACAATTGAATCATTTAAGAAAAAACTCGATAAGCACTTAGCATCTGTTCACCAAGTCGAATATTTCACTACTGCGTAATTTTTATTTTTTTATTTTTTATTTTTTTTATAGCATACATTATTCCTTGTTTTTTATTTCTTTCCTATACAAATTCCATGTTAGTTTTTTCATGCTGCATGGTATCACTTCCTCTTCCGGCAAGCTTCGGCTGGAGGGAGGGGTGGGTGGGGAGGAGCCTTCCACTTTGCTGTCCTTTTGTCTCTATCACGTAGATATTATAGTAGTAGTAGTGTAGCTAAACAGACAGCCTCGTTAGGTCCAGTAGGACTGTTGCTGTCTGTTCTTCCTTTGTACTCCTTTGTACCATCACCCTGTACACCATCACCCTGTACAACCTCACTTTGTACACCCTCACTCTGTATCCCATCACCCTGTACATCCTCACCCTGTACACCCTCACCCTGTACACCCTCATCCTGTACACCCTCATCCCGTACACCCTCACCCTGTACATCATCACCCTGTACACCCTCACCCTATACACCCTCACCCTGTACACCCTCATCCTGTACACCATCATCCTGTACACCATCACCCTGTACACCCTCATCCTGTACACCATCATCCTGTACACCATCACCCTGTACACCCTCACCCTATACACCCTCACCCTGTACACCCTCACCCTGTACACCATCACCCTGTACACCATCACCCTGTACACCATCACCCTGTACACCCTCACCTTGTACACCATCACCCTGTACACCATCACCCTGTACACCCTCAACCTATACACCCTTACCCTGTACACCCTCACCCTGTACACCATCACCCTGTACACCATCACGCTGTACACCCTCACCTTGTACACCATCACCCTGTACACCCTCACCCTGTACACTCTCACCCTGTACACCCTCATCCTGTACACCCTCACCCTGTACATCATCACCCTGTACAACCTCACCCTATACACCCTCACCCTGTACACCCTCATCCTGTACACCATCATCCTGTACACCATCACTCTGTACACCCTCACCCTATACACCCTCAGCCTGTACACCCTCAACCTATACACCCTCCCCCTGTACACCCTGTACACCATCAACCTGTACACCATCACCATGTACACCATCACCCTGTACACCATCACCCTGTACACCCTCACTTTGTACACCCTCACCCTGTACACCCTCACCCTATACACCCTCACCCTGTACACTCTCACCCTGTACACCCTCACTCTGTATACCATCACCCTGTACACCCTTACCCTGTACACCCTTATCATGTACACCTTCACCCTGTACACCATCACCCTGTACACCCTTACCCTGTACACCTTTACCCTGTACACCCTC
>JAXIVD010007119.1:10000-21342 GCA_036785275.1 Cancer borealis
GAATCAATCTCCGAAACAATTAGTCAATGTGAAACAATCATTATGGGCGATTTTAACTTGCCAGTAACGAGATGGGGAAATCCGTTAAGATCACATGCAGGACACGACCTGTACACGAATTTATTAGAGAGCGAATTACATCAACACGTTCATGAACCGACGCGCGACTTAAATACCCTTGACCTCATTCTTTCAACAAGCGAAGAGATAGTCAGCAACGTAAATGTTGGCCCAGTTTTCAGCTCAAGCGACCATCGGATAATTACGTTCAACTTGAAAATGAAGGAAATAAAAGTAAATGACAGTAAGGAGAGGGTACCAAATTATCAAAGGGCAAATTTCACCAGAATGCGGACAATTCTAGAAGACACTGACTGGAGTGAACTGTTGTCAGAGTCAGAATCAGATATTGATAGGTCATGGGAGGCCTTTACCACAAAGCTGAACGAAGCTATTAGAGTATGTGTACCGTATCGTTACAGACGTTCAGCAAGGAAGAATAAACCAAAATGGTGGAACGATGAGATAAAAAACAGCCTCTCTCTCAAAAAACACGCGTACGATAAGTATATATCAACTAAAAACCAAGATGACAAAGTTGAGTTTGACAGAGTTCGTCGCGAAACTAAGAGACTAATAAAGCACAGCAAGAATAACCTTGAAGAATATATAGCGGAATCATGTAAATCTAATCCTAAAGAATTTTATAGTTTTGTTAAGAGTAAAAAAGCCCTTACCTGTAATATCGGTCCACTTACTAAAGGACAAGGAAATCACACAAACGACGAAAATGAAATGGCTACAATCCTAAACAACTTTTTTGCATCCGTATTTACAGAAGAGGATTGTTCATCGTTTCAACCACTCGAGACTAGAAGAACCGAAAACTTCTTAAATGATCTACTCATCGTAGAAAATGACGTTGAACAAAAAATCGATAAGATGAAAACTAATAAAACCCCTGGACCAGATAAAATTTCCCCGAAAATCTTGAAAGAGGTCAAGCATCAGATCAGTAAACCGCTTGCAATCATATTCAATAAATCCTTAAGGATTGGTAAAGTTCCATCAGATTGGAAACGTGCTAATGTAACCCCAATCTTCAAAAAGGGAGACAAGTCACAACCCGGAAATTATAGGCCAATCAGTCTGACGTCAGTAGTATGTAAATTAATGGAGACAATCATTCGTGACAATATGGTGAAATTCCTTGAAGACAACGATATAATTAAACCCTCACAACATGGTTTCCGTAATAAACGTTCATGTCTAACTAACTTATTAGACTTCTTTTACAATGTTTTTGACACGTACGATGAAAGCAGAGCAGTAGATATCATATATCTGGATTTTCAAAAGGCCTTTGATAAAGTTCCCCATCAACGATTGCTTAACAAACTAAAGACTCACGGTATCTCTGGTAGCATCTACAATTGGCTTCAGGACTGGCTCTCTGAACGTAAACAGAGAGTAGTCTTAAACGGTGTCTCCTCTCAATGGTTAAACGTAAAAAGTGGCGTACCACAGGGTTCAGTACTTGGCCCTATTTTGTTTCTGATATATGTTAATGACATAGATGATGGGATCTCATCCAAAATATCAAAATTCGCTGACGATACGAAAATTGCCAGTAAAGTAACTTCGACAAGTGACAGAGAAGTCTTACAATCAGACCTTGATCGACTAACGTCTTGGGCCAATAAATGGCAAATGAAATTTAACGTTGATAAATGTAAGGTACTACATATCGGAAGAAATAATGATCACGTTCAGTACCAAATGAATGGAAAACTACTTTCTGCAGTGAACAAGGAAAAAGATCTAGGAATCACAATATCAAGCGATTTAAAACCCAGTCAGCATTGCTCAGAGGTAGTTAAAACCGCTAACAGATTGGTCGGCTTTATTGGGCGTACTTTCGAAAATAAATCAGAAAAAGTCATATTAAAACTGCATAATTCACTAGTACGACCTTATCTTGAATATTGCGTACAGTTCTGGTCCCCATATTACAGAAAGGACATTGACAAACTGGAAAGAGTCCAGCGTAGAATAACGAAAATGATTCCAAGGCTGAAAAATAAACCTTATGAAGAAAGACTTAAAGAATTAAACTTATTCAGCCTCGAAAAACGAAGGATGAGAGGAGATTTAATTGAAATGTTCAAGATAATTAAAGGATTTGATAATATCAATGCAGAAGATTACATTACTTTTGATCGATCAAATATAACAAGAAGACGTCATACTTTTAAGATTACTGGTAAAAGATTCACATCAAACGAAGCCAAACATTTCTTTTTCAATCGGATCGTTAACGTTTGGAACTCCCTGCCCGCCAATGTCGTCGACAGTAAAACAATTAATACATTCAAAAATAGACTGGACAAATACTTAGAAGCCAATCCGCAACTAAAACATTATTCGTCAACATAGTAAACTTTGAGCAAGTTCCTTCTAATGTACAGTAATTACAAAATCTCGATTCGGAAGGACGTCGCTAGGGGCCTGACATCGCTTGCCAGGTAGTAGTGTTAGTGACAGTAGTAATAGGATAGACTAATCTAATTCCACGCATTTATTTATTTATTTTTACTTATATTGCATGGTTGGCCTTCCTCTCCTGCCAGTCGTGGCTGGTGGGAGAATCCCTCACCCTTACTATCCTGTATCCTTCATCCCAGATTAGATAGTGTAGTCTAGTTTATCACAAACAGCCTCGTAAGGGCCAGTAGGCCTGTTGCTGTTTGTTCTTCCTATGTGTTCCTATGTGTTCCTCTTCTTCTCTTCTCTCCCAACACTAGCTAGACTCGAAAACTTTCTGCCCTCGACCCCACAAGTTTCTTTTCTGAATTCTTTCATTTCGACTCTCTGTGACCCCCTCACCCTACTGCTCCACCCCACTGCTCCACCTCACATCTCCCTCACCGCTCGTCGCCACACGTATGATATATTTACAAGGGATCTGCAGTCTCTGTCTCTCTGTCTCTCTGTCTCTCTGTCTCTCTGTCTCTCTGTCTCTGTCTCTGTCTCTGTCTCTGTCTCTGTCTCTGTCTCTGTCTCTGTCTCTGTCTCTGTCTCTGTCTCTGTCTCTGTCTCTGTCTCTGTCTCTGTCTCTGTCTCTGTCTCTGTCTCTGTCTCTGTCTCTGTCTCTGTCTCTGTCTCTCTCTCTCTCTCTCTCTCTCTCTCTCTCTCTCTCTCTCTCTCTCTCTCTCTCTCTCTCTCTCTCTCTCTCTCTCTCTCTCTCTCTCTCTCTCTCTCTCTCTCTCTCTCTGAAACCATTTTTCTTCCCATAATTGTAGCATAAAACTAATTTTATAAGATAACAACAGATTGCTCCATATAAAACCACTAAGTAAATTAATGGAAATAGTAAAAATATGTGATATAAAACCACAGCATATGGAAATAAAAAAAACATTCAATAACAGAGAATAAACCTACAGAGGAAGATAAAGGTATTTCTGAAGCTTGTGTTCACTACAGAACAGATACTGATATTTTTTTCTCCAAATAGGTGAACGCAATCTAATAGTAACCAGGTAAATTAACCTCAGAAAACAATGCAATGTGAGAATATATCGATCAGGAGGATGCCATAATTTCACACACGCACACACACACACACACACACACACACAGACACAGACACAGACACAGACACAGACACAGACACAGACACAGAGACAGAGACAGAGACAGAGACAGAGACAGAGACAGAGACAGAGACAGAGACAGAGACAGAGACAGAGACAGAGACAGAGACAGAGACAGAGACAGAGACAGAGACAGAGACAGAGACAGAGACACAGACACAGACACAGACACAGACACAGACACAGACACAGACACACACACACACACACACACACACATACACACACACACACACACACACACACACGCACACACGCATGCATGTGCACACAGACACCGACACAGACAGCTCCTACTTTTTACAACCGCCTCTCGATAAGTGTGGGATTTTTAACACCAAACGACTACCATTTGGAGCATCAGAGGTCTGTCCACTCTACGAGAGATGAATATGGCAAGAGATAAGTGATACATACCAAGAAAATAAGGTAAATAGCATTGATTGGTACGAGCTGAAGCTAGCAGGCGATAGAGCATAAACATTGTTGTACTGCACTACCATAGCATCTTTTCCCTTGTTGAATACTGAAGAAATAGTGAAGGAAAAGGTGGCGGAAGGGTTAAAAGACATATCTGTAGATGTAAAAGGAAGAGAAACCCGTGAAACAAGTAAAATGACAAAGGAAATAGCAGCAGTGCTTGTACCTAAGCTAGCCAAAGTTATCTCAGTGTCCGTATCCGCGGCAGTGACGAGCGCTTTCAAGGAAGTTACCAGTGAGCTAACAAAAATGCTAGATATTTCGCAAAAATAAGCTCTGCTAAATAGATACGAGACGGATAAGCTGGAGCAATACCAGCGTAAGGATAACTAGTGTATTTATGGCTTGGAGGAGGAGAGTGACGAGACTGAGGAGGTGGTGGAAGCTAAGGTGATTGAGCTGGCGGCAGCTATGGGGGTAACGCTGGTGCCTGACAATATCTCCATTGCTCACCGACTAGGCAAGCCTCAAGGTAGAAACAGGCCTGTTATTGTTGTTGTTATTATTGTTGTAGGTTCTGCCACAGGAAAAATAAAAGTAAAATGCTAACAAAAAGAGTTGAACTTAACAATAAGCAGAGGAAAGTATATGTAAATGAGGATCTTATTCCCATGCGAGTTACAATGCTGAAGGTTGTCAAAGATCAGCCAAATGTGAGAAGTCCTACCACGAGAGATGGCAAAAATCTAGTGTGGCTTATAGGCAAAGACAGGCCGGTAGAAATTTATACACCTGATGATTTATTGAAAGTAGGCATATCAAGTCCTGACTGGAAAAGGCTGAAACTTGACCATCTGATAAGTAGTAATGCATAGGAAAACTCTGGAGCACAGTCAAATGAAGCAATCCTAGCTATTTCCTCTCATAAATTTACTAACACTACTAATACTGTTTTAAAGTTATCTTTACTAACACTAAATGCTAATGGTATCAAAGGAAAACTAACATCTATGGAATTTGGTGACTTATGTAGGATGTATGATGTATGTATAAGTAAAGCAAAATGTGATAATGTTGATATGATTAATGTGATCTCAAGTATGGAAAATCTTGGTTAATGGTTGCTGTTAAAAAAGATATTAAGCTAATCTGGAAGACTATTAAGACTGAATACAAGGGGTTGTTATCTATACTGATAGATAAAAAAAGTTTAGGGTTGGATAAAAGTTTGATTGTTAGTGCGGTATACCCCCAGTGAATTCTAGATATGCAAATGCTGAATATTTTGAAGAAATATATAATTTTTCTTTTGGATTAGGCAAATGAAAACTACTTACATTTACTTTGTGAGATTTTAATTCTCATACTGGAATTATGCTGGACTATGTTATGTCTGAAAATAGTGATGATAATGATGATGATGATGATGGTAATGGTGATTTATGTGAAGTACATCACATATTAAGTGAAATTAGAGTGGCTGGGACAAGGTACAACCAAGATGTAACACAAGATAGGAACTCTTATGGGTGAAGCTTGGTGACAATATGTAGTAATAATGATGTGTGTATCTTTAATGGTAGACTAGATGAAGACCTTAGAGTGGGGAAACCCACAACTACACATGATACACTGGTGGATTATGTCATAGGCTCACCAACAATATTGAGAAATGTACAGGAATTTAGAATATTAGACTATGATCCATTGAACTCAGATATTCATTGTGGTATACATGTACAACTAAAAGTTAATATAGAGAAGATAAGGAATAATTATCAAAGTATTATGTATGTGAATAACTGTAACCTACCAGGGAAATGGAATGTAACAAAGAAAGTTGAATATAAAGCAGAAATTAATGAAAATGAGGTAAAGGAGTTAATAGAGCAGATGGATTTTATGTCAATTGAAGAGGTGAATTCTAGGTCAAAGAACATATTGTTAGAGCCAGCTTTAAAGGTATTCCCACTAAAGAAAATTAGAAATTATGTTAAGCAAAGTAATAATGCAAGTCTATTTGGGTATGACAATCAATGTTGGAAAACAGGGAAAGCCTACCATAAGGCCAGACATATATATAACCTAAGGAGTAATGAAGAAAATTAGAAAGACATGATAGAAAAAGTAAGAAATATAAAGCTGAGTTGAAATTAGTACAGAGTAAGGAAAAAGAAAAATTGGTGATTAAGTTAAAAGTAAACAAAAATAAAGATCCAAAAAAATAATGGAAAATATTAAAGGAAAAAAATGTTAATAAAAGCAAGACTACACTTACACTAGAAGATTTCTATCATTAATTTAAGAATTTGTCAGAAGAGAATAATTCAGTTGAAGGACTTATAATGGAACCGGAATGTTCTGCACATGAGTTAAGAGAAATGCAAATACTGAATGATCCCATAACAGAAAATGAGTTGTTGAAAGCTATTGAAAAACTAAAGAATGACAAGGCACCTGGTTATGATAACATTGTTAATGAATACATCACAGGTACTAAAAATATTCTTTATAATTTGTATGTTAAAATATTTAATAGAATCTTAGATACAGGATATTTACCAGAGGAATGGTTAATAGGGGTTATTGTTTTTTTGTATTAAAGTAAAGGTGATGTTGATGATCCATATAACTATAGGGGTATAACTTTGCTAAGTTGCTTAGGTAAGCTATTCACATCAATATTAAATGACAGACTAACACATGTTTCAAATAGACATGATATTGTAAAAGAAACACAAGCCGGGTTTAGGCAAGGTTATAGGAACCTCGACCACATATTAGGAATATGTGGTCGAGAGTCCTATAACCGTATAATTGAGTATAATTGACTTGTTTTTATGGAAGAGGAAAAAACTGTTCTGTCTTTTTATTGATTACAGGAAGGCATTTGTCACAATATGGAGGGGTGGGCTTTGGTATAAGATGATAAAAGCAAATATAGGTGGTAAAGTATTTAATGTTATTAAAAATATGTATATGAATATAAAATCACGTGTTAAGTTGAACCAAAAAACATCTGACACTTTTATCTGTACTAAAAGAGTAAGACAGGGTGAAAATCTCTCTCTATTATTATTTGCTCTATATGTTAATTGATAGACTACACCATAGTTGAGAAGACACTCGCGACAATCGCTGACAGACGATATTACATTTAGGCCCTATAGATTCCGCTGCTATGAGTGATGACAGATAATACTTCATATATCAGTTCATATTCTACTTAGGACATTGTATTTCATGTCTTTACAATCAGTAATGATTGCTGAACCATGGCTGAACCTAAAAAATTATTTTACAACTTTTGCAAATAGGAAATTAACATAAAGATTACAAGTTTGAGTGAAAAATCGTGTGGGAGTTGTATATAAAGCATATTCATTATAGCAAAAATTTCTGGCAAATTCGCAATAATTTCTGAAATAAAACATCACATATTGTGAAATCACCATTCCTGAATATGATTTAATTGTGATCAAATGTCATATTATCATTATATCGGCTTGGGAATAAATTTTTCACAACAATTCGTGGCGCGTAGCTGAGAAAACTGAGCTGGGTGTGTGACGGCGAGACGTCCGTTGGTCTGTCAGAGTCAGTCAGTCACTGCCAGTGCATCCAGAAGGACGTACTACTGTAGTTACTAGCTGGACACCGGACTCGTTTTAGCAGTAAGTATGCAACATTTGGTTAATGTAATGTCTGATTTATAAGATTTTAGGAGCATTTCAGTACTAAATTCATATAAAACTCCCCGTAGAAATTGAACGTAGAGCGGTTGATGAACGGTGGATGATGAAACTTTAGTAGCAGTCATTATTTGATGATGGTTACCATCACCACTGTTATGTATTTAAAAATGACCGTGCGAATTTAACAACTAGATACATATCACGGTCATGGTCTAACCAAGTTAGTTAAACCATGATTGACCACGGTCACCTCAAGACCAATGGAATCCGTTAATTCAAAATTCGAATCTAGCTACCTACTCCTCATCCCACCCACCAGGTACCCCCCCCCCCACACACACTAGACGGTGGGGAAGAAGGCCTACATTATCCTTCACCAACTTTGTGACACATTACTTGCTTCGCCTTGAGTGTCTGGGACTCCCCAATCAACAACAAGGAGAGGAGGAATAAGTAAGTTAAGTGTATTTATATTACAGTACCATTATTTTTTTTTCTTCGATGGGGTAAACAGCATCGGTACATACATACATACATACATATTTGATATGTTTAAATGCCATTATCTTACTGTGTGAGTGCTTACACACATGCATTAGTTTTTTTTTTTTTTACATTCTTCGAACGAATAGATGTTACAGACTAGTAGATAATATAACTATAGGAATTAATCCATTAATTTATAAATTTAATTGTACTTCTGAATTATTATTTTTTTTTTTCGGATGGTTATTTATTTTTATTTGTATAATTTTGTGTTCACTTGTAATGTGCTAACATTCACATTTATTTTCAGGTTTTTTAGTTGTGACAACCATAAGGACACATTCCTGCAGATCCTTGTTGGCTTGGCAAGGAAGTTCCCAGAGTTTGAGGTGGCACAGTTCTGTAATGGGCACAATGTAATCACCAAGATTCTCCCCGTCGTGGGCGGCAACCTTTTCAATGGTTTTGGCTCCAACTTGTGCAGGGACACAAACTCTGATGTTCACACCAAGTTGCCCTCCAAACGCCATGTCACCGGCGACTGTGTGAGGGATACTAGAAGCCATGACCAAATGAAAAGGCAGAAGCTCCAGGGGCAGAAAAAATAGGTGATGGGGGAGATAATGACTTACTTACTGCTACTGCAGACAGTGTTTTTTTCTTCTGTGCAACAAAGATATTTCTCCCCCTGCAAGACAGTGACTTGTGCTTTTCTTCAAGCGAGTTATACTTACTACTACTGCAGACAGTGTTTTTACTGTGCAATAAAGATATGTCTCCCCCTGCAAGACAATGACTTGTGCTTTTCTTCAAGGGAGTTATACCTACTGCTACTGCAGACAGTGTTTATTTTTTCTGTGCAACAAAGATATTTCTCCCCCTGCAAGACAGTGACTTGTGTCTCTCTGGACGCAAGTACGCCAATTCTTTGAGAGTGAGGCCATCGTCAGGTGTGTCAACCTAGTGTGTCTTTCTCGATACACCTTGGAGGAGGTGGCAGAGGAGATGCAGACCGCCAGGGAGCAGCTGGTTATGGAGGACACTCGGGTGGTTCAGATGTTGATTGGAGAGCTCTCTGGTGTAGTCTATGGTACTGCATATTAGTATGGACTACATTGGCTATGTATGTATGCGTTTTCAGTTTAAAATTCCAATATTCCTGGAAATTATTGCAAATATGGTGTTTTTATTGGTGTCTTAGGAGTTAATAATTGTCGCCCACCGATGACGTATGTTGACTAATTTGTTTTTATTGCTCATAAACATATTCTTCACATCACTCTGAGGTGTTTGCTTTTTGTTTGAAGTTTCTATGATGATTTTAATTATTTTATTCAAATAAAACAAACAAAAAATCGCCTCAGGAACCATTTGCGAAAGACCCGATTTCGAGTGCACAGTCACGTATGGTGTATTCTGTGGTATTGCATATTAATATAGACTACATGGGCTATGCAGGTAAGTGTTTTCAGATTGTAATTTCAATATTCCTGGAAATTATTGCAAATTTTGTGTTTTTCTTTGTTTCTTAGGATTTAATAATTGTCGCCCACCGATGACGTATGTTGACTATTTTGTTTTAGTTGCTCATAAACATATTATTTACATCACTCTGAAGTGTTTGCTTTTTATTTAAGGTTCCTATCTTAATTCTAAGTATTTTATTTGATATTTCTAAAAATCTGCCGTAGATCCTGTTTGCAAAAGGTCCGATTTCGAGTGTCCAGTCAAGTATGGTGTAGTCTATGGTTAATGATATTAAAGATTCTTTGATAGAAAACAACTGTAATCATTTGTTATTTGATGATGACTTTCTTGATATACATTTAAATTTATTAGTAATGATATATGCTGACGACACAGTTATTTTAGGTAATAGTGAAGAAGAAATGAAATTTTTTTTTTTAAAGCATTGGAATCATATTGTGAGCAATAGAAGTTAGAGGTGAACAACAGTAAAACAAAGATTGTAGTGTTCAGTAGAGGAAGAATGAATTATGACACCTATAGTTTTGTGTTTAGAGAAGAGAATATAGAAACAATAAGCGAATACAAGTACCTTGGAACTTCATTTAATTATAATGGCAGATTTAGAATTGGCCAATTAGAACTTCAAAAAAGGGCTACCAGAGCGATGTGTTCACTTATTGGAAAATGCCGTAAATATGACCTAGCAATTGATTTACAACTTCAATTATTTAATACAACTGTGATCCTAATTAGGAGATATGCTTGTGAAATATGTGGTTACAGTGTTGATAGAGAGGTGACGCAATTGCAGATGAAATTTTTCAAACATGTATTGTACGTTCATAAGAATACAAGTATAGATATTGTGTACGGCGAGTTAGGAGAATACCCACTTGATGTAATTATTAACACTAGAATGATAAGATACTGGTCAAGGCTGATAACAGGTAAAACTACTAAATTAAGCTTGATAATGTATAAAAGTATATTATATCTAGACTCAACAAACATGTACTCATTTCTTTGGATTAGTCATATAAGAAATATTTTGAATAGCTGCGGCATGTCAGGCATATGGTTAGATCAACAGGTTAATAATCCTGAATGGCTAAAGAAAGCAATAGAAAGGAAATTGAAAGATCAATGGATTACAACATGGCACAGTAATATTTCAATAAAGGGATTTGTAAGAGTTATAGCATGTATAAAGAATTGTATGTTGTGGAAGATTATCTATTGAAATTAAGAAAAAAATATTAGAATGCCATTTACTTAAATAAGAGCAAATAATAATAGATTACCAGTTGTGACAGGAAGATATGAAAATGTAAGTAGAGAAGAAAGATTATGCACGAAATGTAGAATTAATGTTGTGGGAGATGAATTTCATATAATGTTGTTATGTCCTAATGAAAATATTGTCGAACTACGGAACAGATATATTCCATATTATTATAAAAATAACCCAAATTTAAGTGACTTTACTACTTCGATGCAAAGTAAAAATGCATAAAATTTGACCAATATTTCCTATTTCTTGAGAGCTATCTATAAAATGTTTAGGTAATTCGCTAAAGAGTTTTACTCCAGGAATCTGTTATCATTGTTATGATAC
>JAXIVD010007120.1:0-21337 GCA_036785275.1 Cancer borealis
GTATCACCACATTCAAATTCCATCAATACAACATACTATTCCTACAAATTTTGATATGTTTCGAAATATTCTGAAATTCATTTTGGTAAATTTTGACTTACACACAAGCCACAACTTCAAGCTTTATTTCTGTATGGTTGAGTTCTATATTAGTACACATGAACATTTTCTTAATTAAACTTCTTCCGCTGATGCGTTATAAGTGTGATATCCACCATGTCAGCACCACCACCAGGGGCTGTATGGAGTGGATCTGCGTCAAGGTTATTTCTTCAGATTATTACCTTGTCATATAAGGATAACACATATATTCTTAGTCAACTTACCTATCTTGATAGATTGGTTGTAGTAATTACTATATATAATTTTGTGATTTTTACTACTACACCAAGAGTATTTTCTTTATTTTAAGTGTAATTTGGATCGATGAAAGTATGATAAGTCAAAGTGTACTTTAAGAGAGAGAGAGAGAGAGAGAGAGAGAGAGAGAGAGAGAGAGAGAGAGAGAGAGAGAGAGACAGAGAGAGAGAGAGAATCCTGAACTTGGTGATATATTTTCCTATACATAAATATATTCATAATAGTGTAATTAATTATTAATTTTTATATCTTTATTCCAGAGTTGTACCTGAGTCATATATTTGGTGAGAAAGGAATTACCACATATGGTACTAAGGTCATCAAAGAGTCGGCGTTCATAGATGTGAGGAACAGCACCCTTGATTTAATTATAACACTCCTTAAAAAAGACACAAGGAAAATTGTAAAATATGTGGGTGATATCACAGTAAGTATAATTTTGTATCCAAGGAATGTTGGATATTTTTTTGATATAACCTAACTCAAAGAGCAATATATTTGTGTATTTACCTAGTTGTAGTACACAGAACCTGAGCTACACTCGTGTGGTGGTCCTGTCTCTGTATCTATATTTGTCCAGTTTCCTTCACACACACACACACACACACACACACACACACACACACACACACACACACACACACACACACACACACACACACACACCCCATTGTTATTGTTATTATTATTATTATTATTATTATTATTATTATCATTATCATCAGCATCATCATCTTTTTTCTTTTTTCAGAATTATGTTTTGTTTCTCTACAATGCTGATAAGTCGACCAAAGTGTGTGCACATGCCCTTGAAGCTTTTTGCTTACTTTTGGAGACATATTCTTTACATGTCAGTGTTCAAGATATTAATTTACAAATGCTTATTGAGGGAATTTGTATCCAGACCCAGAAGCACAAAGGATCCACAGGTGAAGAAACCTTTGATATTTTAGTTTTACTATATTTTGGGGGTAGATTTTTAGTGGTAATTCAGAGAAAACTTGGAATGTAGTAGTAAAGAAGAACCGCGGAGATCTAAGCTTATGCAGGGAGGCTAGTAAGACAGCATTAGGTGAACAGATCTTACATGCAAAAATATAGAGAGACTTTCAGGTTGATCATGAAAGCTAGGATATGCATTATCCACTGGAACATGTTTTAAGCTATATTAAACATATTGATGTGCATTTTTTTTATATTTAATTAATTCAACAATTCTTTGTTTCAATTCAGTGTTACATCATCAACTTCGGACCCTAGGAATGCTTGCTAAGGTGTATCCTGAGAATGTTCGTTTGCAATCATCCATTATATTGAAAATTTATAAGGATCATATTCCCAGGCATGTAAGTACTGCATTAGCACTTTGAATACCAGATGATACAAAATATCTTAAGCTGTGTAGCTAGCAAACTTTTATTGCTGCTTAGCTTTGATAATGTAATTGTATTTTTCGATAATGATGAAATTATAAATTTTGAAAGCTTTTAAATTTCATATTATTGAATTAAACTAATGATAATTTATTGCAGATGGGACAAAAAACAGACCTCATTGCTCTGGCAGGTGCACTTCGGGGATTGACCTTGTACCTGTGTCACTTTCCAGAAGGATCAGATGATGATCCTATTTTATATAAAACTTTGTATGAACATATCCACAAAATCTTGAATCCTGATTTGAATTTGCCAAGAAGAGATGCACAGAGAGGTAAGATATGAAAGCACTTCTAATTTGATACCTCATTTAGGACTCCTTGAATAGGATAATTTCAATTAATCCTTTCATCACTTAAATATGCTTATTTATATGTGTATATTACTTTACCATAAAAAAAATCCTGCTTAAATTCCTGCTTCCTAAAATTGAAATAACTGAAGAATGTTCGAAAAAGGAAAGCAATATAGTTTCAGATAAGTCTTGATACTCCTCTTTTTAAAAGTTCAAGTTGTATGGAAGTGAAAGAGAGTGAGAAAGGGGATATGGAAGAGGAATGGTAGCTATTTTAAGAGTGTTGTGGTGGGATATATTGAGAAGGTGTACACATGAATCATCTGATCCACATTGCTTCGCTGTGTGGATCAGATGTTTGCTGTGAGACATGCATGAAAAGTTCTTGGCAAAAATATAATCAGTATTTTGGGCTTTTATGGAAATAGAAAAAGCCTATGGTAGGATTGATAGAGACAGTTTGTAGAATGGTCTTCGAGATGGCAGACTGCTAAAAGGAGTGAAAAGTGAATAGTAGAGCATGTATAAGAGTGTGAAATAGCATGAGTTAGTGGTTTCCTGTTTGAATAGGACTGCATCAGGAATGTGTGATGCCACCATGGTTATTCAATATGTGTATGGATGGTGTGGTAAGGGTAGTTACTGGGATAATGTTAGGTAGGGATCTCAGTTTGTTAAATACTGATGATAAGAGTGGAAGATAAATCAGCTACTGTTTGTGGATGATATGGTTTTAGTGGCGGATTCAGAGGAGAAATTGCGTCAGTTGCTGGAAGAACTTGGACGAATGTGTAGGAGGAGAAATTTAAGAGTGAATGAGAATAAGATTAAAGTGATATAATGCACAAAGGTGATTTGCTGGTAGAAGAATGAATGTTGTATTGAATGGGGAACTCTTTGAGGAGGTGGAATATTTTAAATATTTATGGACCAAGATTTCTGTAGATGGAGGAATAGACAGGTGAAAATTATTATTATTATTATTATTATTATCATCATCAGTGATGTAGGAAAGGTGTTAAGAGGAATGAAGGTATTTAGTTGTAGAGCGATAAGAATTAATATAAAGAAAAGATTGTATGTAAGAGTAGCTATGCCTGCTGCACTATATGGGACTGAAGCATGGAGTATAGCTCTGATCAAAAAAATGTAATAATATTATTATCATATCTGAGTGAGCTGTTCTTTATGGTAGATAGAGAACTTAAAAATAATTGATTCAATAATGGGTAAGCTGGGTATATTTATCTGAAAGTAATCATAACACTATTATCCTAACAGCTGCTCTGGAGCTGATCCACAAACATGGGGATAAATTTTCCTCTCAGCTTTATGACCATTATGACACATTGTTCCCCTGGCTCATCAAATGGTGTACTTTCAAGAATCGGGATGATTACAAGGCAGCAATACCAGCCTTGGATACATTTATCACAGTACTATCTAATATTTTAGAGCTACAAACTGAGGATAAGAAGACTGTACAAATTTTTAAGGTATGAATTATATTTTTCTCAGATTTTCATGTATTTGTTTGGAAAATACTGGGTGGTTGAAGTGAAAGATTATCATATAATAAGACAGTATACTCAGTGTGAAAATCTTCTAACTAGGGGCTGGAAAAAAAAGAAAAAAGGTATATATATATGTATATATATATATATATATATATATATATATATATATATATATATATATATATATATATATATATATGTATGTATGTATGTATATATATATATATATATATATATATATATATATATATATATATATATATATATATATAATCTGGATAGTACAGTAAAAAGTTAACTAAGTTTGGATAAAATAAAAAAATATATATACAGTAAGTATATTTTTCTATGTTAGTATTGGGTTTCAGTAAGTGTTTTCTATTTTCAGTACCTTTTGCAAGAGTATAATAAAATGCTTGAAATTGGCAACAGAACAAGTCAAGTTTGTCTGGCAGTAAAGGGGTATGGCTTGCTCTCAGGAGCCTGCCGGCTTCTCCTCTCCCCAATGGAAGTTCACACAATGTTTTTGCAGGTCTTGTCAGCATGTCATCATGCTTTTTATCAGTAAGTATCAGTCAATCAAAGAGTGTGTTGAGGTGGTTTGGACACATGGAGAGAATGGAGAAGGACCAGTTGGTAAAGAGAATAGTAGGATCTGATGTGAGAGGTGTGAGGTTGAAAGGAAGGGATGAATGGACAACGTGAAAAGAGCGTTGAATGAAAAAGGAATGTCTGTGGAGCAAGGAAGGATGATTGTGCGGGAAATAAGTAAATGGAGAGCACTGGTGAATGCATGACTGATGACGCGGCCGTGATGACCCCTGGAGGATGTTCTCGCACATCTGGTGTGACTCTTGGATCATATCAGGTGTGGGGAGGCACTCTGAGGGAGATGGCATGAGTTGAATATGTAGTGGCAGGGGTAAACATTAGGACTCTGTTGTAGATATGACGTGCAGTGTTTGGTGTACTTCTCTTCTATGGAGTATAGGGGCAAAGTGAGAGGAGTGTATATGTATGTATTTACCTAGTTGTAGGGAGGGAATTATACTTTGCATGGGACTGTTTTTCTCATTGTTTGTTTGTATTTTTGTTGATTTATAGGTCCAGTGAAATGCTTGAAGACAAACTATCCAATCTACCAAGCTATATTGAGGCCTTAGCTGATGTCATCTGCAACATGAGCACAGTAAGTTTCTCATTATTATCACAATTGCTTCATTAACTTAATTTTGTGTGTACATACCTCAACACACACACAC
This sequence comes from Cancer borealis, assembly GCA_036785275.1. Classification (NCBI taxonomy): domain Eukaryota; kingdom Metazoa; phylum Arthropoda; class Malacostraca; order Decapoda; family Cancridae; genus Cancer; species Cancer borealis. The sequence continues at coordinate 4,871 of JAXIVD010007120.1, forward strand.
ACACATGCACACACACACACGCACACACGTACACACGTACACACACACACACACACACACAGACACACACACAGACACGTTTATATAACTTTTTATGTATAATATTGAGATTCAGTTCTTCAGTGTACTTTACTCTGCTCTCATTAATTGTGCTTCTTTCATTGATTATGAAAAGGAAATATTTGTCCACTACTTGAATTTGTGAATGTTTCAGATCAACATAGGCATTGTTGAAAACACGCTACAGCTCTGCCTGGCTCTTGTGGAGAATTTTCCATCTGTGTCAACGTATAAAACTTTCCTGGCTTATCGGGCGCTGTTCAAGATATTTTATGCAATCCATGGTAAAGCTGAATATTTTCAAGACTTCATTCATTCTTTCGGTAAGTAAATACATGGAAAAAGTCAACAAATTGTTTTGGTTCTTCAATCATTAACTATTTTTGGGTATTAGAATACATAGGGGCTGCATAAACTGTCTATATGATTTTTTGTCCATCCATATAACTGGCTTAACTCCACTTTAAAAGGGGAGCACTTTAAAAGGGGGTAGGTAAAACAAGGCATAAATGAGTGTGTGGTGAAGAGGAATATTGTTATTCATTTTTTAATTTTTTCAGTGTATAAATCAATCATTCACACATGCTCACATGCCCCACAAATTAATTCCATGGAGAAGGAAAGTGAGCTCTGGAAGGAATCCAATGATAAACAAGAAAGGGAAGGAAAATGGGAAGGTCTTAAGAATGAAGCTGTTACCTACAAGAGCTATTTACCTTTCTGGAAGGCCATCATGATGTCAGAAAAAGTGGGCAATGTGAAAATTTCAGGTAAGCTCTTTCACTTTTTTATGGATTTATGTTCACTAGTAAGAATTCTTTTGTATGATATAATTATAATTTTATACGTTATTTGACCTATCTTACATGTATTATGGCACTCAAAAAAGATTCAGAGAAATAGGAAATTCTCATTAGGTTTTTTCGTGTGCATAGAATATGTATGTAAAAGTTCTTAGGAGTAAGAATTCTTAGGTCTCTGTTTCATTGCTCTGTGGTGATGTGCTAATGTGTGATGGTGTTGAGGCAGCACTTGGTCACAGATGCCTGTGTGTTGAGAAGGGTGTAAGGTATAAAGAGAGAGAGAGAGAGAGAGATTTTTTTAATCCACATTCTACCATGCATCCTTCCTACTACATAGTAGATTTAGTCCCCTAAAACTAGCACACTGACACCTATCTGTCACATTCACTTCGTTTTTCGTGATCTGTGAGTTATTCTTTTTTTAATTCCAACACATTCTATTAAAAAAATGATCTTAGGGATGAATTTGAATGTATATATGATTTGCTTGTATTGACATTTTCAGGTATTTCATCCACTATATTGATAGAAATCAGCTCAATGCTATATTCAGAATATATCACATCAACAATAGAAATTACCGAAAAACTGGACTTGACTACATTCAAAGAAGATGAAATTGAAAAAGTAAGTGATTAATTTTATAATCCTTATACAGTATGTGTCCATGTATGTACATGTTTATGTTCCTTGAATGCATTGATAGACTTTTTATTATTTTTCTCCATTTTTCCAGGATGACACCACACACAATAGTAGTGATGTAGCTACTTCAGACCCAATTTCTGGATTAAATGCTAAGACTCCAAAAGATTTCCAGGTGAGATATTTTCTATAAGCCCAAGGTATAACTGTATTTAGATATGGCTATTCATCGATATACTTGACTGATTTATCCTTTGAGTCAGGTAGCCAAGACAAGGCATCCACACATACACACACCAGGAATTATCAAATGTAATTGGAGGAAAATATAAAAATAAGAAATAAAAGTATTTCTTGAAAGCTCAGGAGGATGGTCACCATTTTCATTTCCAAAAAATTAATGAAAATACATCTATCTGTTATCCATTTGACACCTGTTCCGAGTAACTCCACCTTAGAGATGGCCACGGAAGAAGAGTGTTTTGATACTCTTAATCTTCCTGAATTTTCTTTCTCTCCTTTCTCTCACATACTCTAACATTGTCCTCCCATTTCACTGGGGATCATCCTTTTACATCTACTACTTCTATGTTGATTAAAGATAACAATAGAATATGTGATTTTTAGTAAAAGGTGAAAGCTTAAGAGTTTTATTCATTAACTTTATTTGCAATATTTTCAGGTTTATTATCTTTGTTATTTTTTGATTTTCTCTGCTTTCATCTTTCTTTTTCTCAGAAAAAAATAATTTTGAAAATAATGTTTAATTGAGCATCATCTTCATCATTACTGAATATACTAATTCATATATTTTAAATGTTTTCTTCAGGTTTACATAAATCTTGTTGCACTCATGGAAGAAGTCCTACCACTACAATATGAAGGACAACTCCAAGCTCAGATCAGTCGTCTTTGCTGGTTCTTCATCCGGTGCTCCTGTCAGCAACCATTGGTCTCAGCTCATTATACTTCCCTCACCACAATTTTTGTGTGTGCACAGAAGTTGAGCTACTTTGAAAAGAAAAAGGTTTTTTGTTTTATTTTATGTCTGCAGATTTCAACTTTATTATCAAGTCATTACTGATACTAGTATGCTGCTTAGCTTATGCCAGATTTCTAGTTGATTGAATATAACTTGTCAAAGGTAAAGGTGATGGGTTTTAATATACTAGTTTCAGGGATATAAGTTTGCTGAGTGTAGTAGGTAAAGTGTATGGTAGATTACTGATAAAGAGGTTCAGAGATGGTACAGGTGTTATTTGCGATGTTTTGAAATTATATATAAAAAGTAGCTGTATGGATGTGAGGAAAAAAAGTGTCTAGGTGTTTGTCAACTTAGAGAAAGCATATGACAGAATTCGTAAAGTTTTGTGGAACGTCCTAAGATTACATAGTGTGAAAAGTTTTCCATGTAAATAGTAGAGCTCGTATGAAAGTGGAAAATAGTATGATTAAGTAGTTCCCTGTTAGAGTGGTATTATGTCAAGGATGTGTGATGTCACCGTGGTTGTTCAATGTTGATATGGATGCTGTGGTAAGGGAGGTAAATGCCAGAATGTTGGGTAGAACTCAGCTTGGTGAATGCTGATGGTAGAGTGAAGTCTGAATCAGCTACTGTTTGCAGATGGTACTGCATCAGTTGTGGATTCAGAAGAGAAATTGTATTAGCTGATGAAGGAGTTTGGATTAGTGTATGTAAGAAGGAAACTGAAAGTGAATGATAGTAAGAATAAAGTAATGAAATGCCTGATGGGGTTTGGTGATAGGAGGTTGAATGTTGTACTGAAAAGTGAATTGCTCAAGTGAATGGAGGAGGATCATTTTGTGAAGATGATGGAATCAGATGTGAGAGGTGTGAGATTGAGAGATAGGCCATGAGTGTGATGGATGAATGGTGTAGAAAGAGTGTTGAATGAAAGATGAATGAATGTCTGTGGAATGAGGAAGGATGATTGTGTGTCATAGAAGTGAAAAGAGCAATGGTAAATCATTAGTAGGGACAGCCTTAACGACCCTTGGAGGAGGTTACTTTACATTGTACATATACTATGTCAAATTAGCTTCACGAAGGGAATTAATTAAGTCATATTTCACTATATTTACCATCATGGTCAATTATAATCTTCACCTCATCTGATATTCATTTCCTTTGTATTAACATTAATTCAAAATACTATTTTTATTCCTTGTTCCAATATTTGCATTCTTTAAGCATGATGTATAGCAAAATTTCATTCTGGTGTTATGGTAACTTTTATCTTTTACCAAGCATCCGGAGGTGGAGACGTTGATTCACATGATCACCAGCTACGTGAAGGAGGTGCTGCAACGCTGTCGCCAGTTCAGAGACCAACTTCTCGCATCGTGTCTCATGCTTATTCTGAAACTTCCGGCTTGCATAGTTACCGAGATCTTCCCCAAATTAACAGTTCCCTTACAAGTAAGTTTATTTTGATTACATATTACCTGTAAAATACATGAATGTGTGTTAAGCTTTGCGAAGTAACCTAATCATGTCATTAAATGTACATAACTGAAAATTAGTTCCTTGAATAAATTGAATTATAAGCTATTCAAAGGTATCAATTTTTTTTTCTCATATAGATATTATTTTCATAATGCCATGTGAGTATTAAATCTATTTTATTATGTATTTGTAGATGGCCTTAAACCTGGGTGTTAGTTACTTACCTCTTGCTGAAGTGTGTGTAGCTGCTCTGCGCAAATGGAGCCACATGTTACCTCATGACATACTCCATCAGCATCTGCCAGCATTACTTCCTCTCCTACTCCCATATCTTCAATCCCAAGGTGACCATAAACAATAGAAAGGGAGCTGCAATACACTTGTGCTTAGCTAAAATAAGTTATTTTAATTGTTTTTTTGTGAGAGCATGGGAAAAAATGACATGGCAGAGGAACGACAGCTTTTTAAGAGAGCCTTGGTAGTCTGTGCAGAGGTGTGTAGTATGAGAAGAGTGGGAGTTGGGGTGAGAAAGGGTAGTGAATGGGGATGTGAAAATGTAAGTGTGGGTGTAGCAGAAAAGAAGTGTGGCTGCAGAGGAAGGATGAGGGTTAAGAATAGAAAGGCAAACTAACTCGTCTAAAGCAAGTTATAAGAAAAAATGCAATTTAAGTTTTTGCATTATCAGATGATGATAACACTTTCAACACGCCAATTCACTTCATTTAAGTATTGTTGGAAAGTATTTTTTAAATTTAGAATGTGATCCAAGTATTCAATAAGTTGTTAATTATTGGTATGGTGAGAACATTATGATCCCTTCATATGAGAGAGACAGGGAAAAGAAAAATTATATATCATATTTCCATGTTCTCTTTGTGTTCCATTTCTTGGTTCAACAATTTCTTTGAAGTTAATTTTATCTTTCTCTTTTTCTTTTCTCATGTTTTTCACTTAATTGTTAACAAAATTTCTAACTTCGTCTCTAATTTCCTATTTTGCCCAACCTTGAGTCCTCTTTGATTCCTCATTTTCTCTCTTCAATTTCTCAATCTCCTTTATCCTCTTTTCATTGACCTTCTTTGGGTTGTGTATTTCATTCTTCAAATCACATTTGGTCATTGTATTCTTTATGTGTATTTTCAGAGACTGGAGAATCTGAAGTGCAAACAAGGGTTATTACCACCAAAATGGCATTTGCAAATCAAAGAAGGAAAGTAGATCAGAAGAAGATGCTAGCTGGCAATCAGGTATCTGTATTGTTGCAATTATAGATATTGTAGTGTAACCATTATTTATTTATTTATTTAAATAATATATATTTAATTATTTTTACTATTAGAAGATTCCCAAATGTCGGTTGTCCTTTGTGAAAAGACAATAGTATATGTATAAGATTCCAGTTGAAAAGAATTTTGTGCATAATTAAAAAAAGAATCAATAAACTATTGGAAAACTTCCACCCACGCCTCCATCTGAAGTGTTGTGTTTAAGTGGGGCTTACAGTCGCATATTGTTTTTGTTAGATTTTGCTAGAAATTTAAGATTATTATAAGTAGATAGTTTTATTTATGTATGAATTTTATTTACAAAAGTGTATTGCTTTTTTTTTTTTTTTTTATACTGAATTCATTGTGAACGAAAGCACTGTATGTCAAAATGTTTTGACAAATCTGGATTATCAGATTTTAATTTCTGAAAAAAAAATCAACATAAGCGACGACGTCTCTTCCCATTGTGACTACTTCTCTTTTCCTCTGGGGTCGTAGGGGCCAAGTGAGAGGAGTGCATATGTATGTGTGCACAGGTGTGTGTGTGCCTTATCTTGGATAACAGCCTGGTATATAGACTAGTTGAGTGGGGGAGGCAAAGAGAGCTCTGAAAGTGAGAAAATTGAGGAATACTAAGAGGATTATGTATGATTGGAATGTGGTGAGAGTGAGAAAGGTGATGTGGAAGAGGAATGGCAGCTGTTTAAAAAAGTTTGTGGGTGTAAAAGTGGTAATATGTACTACCAAGTTTATTTGCCTATAAGCTGCATGAAATATGTAATGTAACAAAATTTATGGGAGAATAGGGATGATTTTGAAATTGTATAATCTATTTCAGTCTTTCAAATTAGATATGCTTGATTTTATTTTTTGTGGTTTCTGTAGGTTGATGATACAGCAATGAAAAGAGTACAGTCATCAATCTTGCAACTAATTGGTGGCCTGGACCCTAGTCTGGGCCAGTATGTGATTCCTCAAGACCCTGACACCTTAGCTGCAGCTGCTGTGCGCTGGGACTGTCAGAAGCACATTAGATTTGCTGTGCCTTTTGAACAGACCAAAATTGACATATATCTAGGTAATCAAAATTTCTTTTATGTTGAGAAGTGTAATATCTAGTTTTCTAAAAAAATTTATTGCAAGAAAAAGAACAGGGGGAATGGAAATTATATGAGTAAGAATGTATAGAGTAGGTTAGACTTAACATCCATCATGATTTTACAGATGTTTGTATGACTGCTACAACACTGAATAAAGTTTGTAGCTAAATGTTTAACTTTGTAGTTGAATAGTTAGATTTGAAGGATAAACAATAGTTATGGAAATATTTAATAAATGTTGACCAGTAAACCTTTTCAGAATTTTGGTCCTAACTTTTTATAGGAGATACATTCAGGGTCAGGATGTGTGACTACCTTGTTTTTTCCAGTGTAAAGTAAATAATGAATTAATAATCAGGTAAATAATATGTAAGGTAACTTGTACATTTTATATGCTCAGTATGTTTACCCAATCCCTTCCTTTTGCAGATGACCTTCTTCCTAGAGTTGTGGATCTTGCCTTAAATTCAAGTGACAGACAAACAAAAGTTGCAGCTTCAGAACTTTTGCATTCCATCATTATTCTCATGATTGGAACAGGTATATTAAGATTTTAATTTGTACATACAATATTAAATTTCATATAAGCTAGAGTTTTGATATTCTTGGTGATATATTTGCAAGTCATTGTCCCACTCCCTCACATTGCTGCCTCAAACCATTGACTGTCGGATTTTTCTAAATTTTTGAGACTATCTTCAATACAAGATTTCTTAGATTTGTATTAATTCACAAGATTTTATAATTATCATTATAGGTTTCACAAAAGGCAATTTATAGGCAGTATTTTGGCCTTAAGTGAATTTTGGTCAACTTCCTTATGAATCAAATTTTTTTTAACATTATTATTTTATTGTTATTGAAAACTCAATTAAAAACTGGTCTGAAATTTTAGTTTTCTAAAGTATCATCCCATAAATTTTCTTTATCTGTGTTTTCAAGTTGTGTTTCAGGTGATCATGACTACCGTGTGACCCATTACCACTCTTTACAGTGACAGTATTAGGACCAGTGGGAATCATCTGAATTGCAGTTTTATGAGGCTGTTTCTAAAGCAATGATATTATGTTTCTGCAGGTAGAAGGAATTGAATACCTTAACTGAATAGTGGATATCTCGTACCTCAACTGTTCCTAATGCTTCGTTTAAGTTGTATTATGTGTTTGAATTAGCATTGTTTTAAGACTGGTACTTAGTTTTGGTTAATTCAAAACATTTTTTTTAGGTTCTCAACAACAGCAAGATATCCAAGTGAGGTATCCCATGGCTCCCCTGTACCGTCATATCTTCCAGGCCATGCTTCAACTTGCTTGTGACCCGGACCAAGTGACTCGTCAGCTCTTTTTTACACTTACTTACCAGACAATCCACTGGTTCACCAACAATAGGAACTTTGAAAATCCAGACACTGCAGTTCTCTTGGAGTCTATAATGGTATTTACATTAATTAGTTTTTAAGAATTTGTGCTTTTGTACTGCAGTATATAGGACTGAAACCAGGATTATGGCAGTAGTGGATAAGAAGAGTTTAATGTGATGTGTTAATGTGAGGTGTTTGAGGAGTATGTCTGGAGTAACATGTGTGGATCGATTCAGAAATGAGGAGGAATGAAAGAGAACAACTGTTACAAGAGAGTGGCAGGTTGAGCAGAGCAGAGTGTGTTGAGGGGGTTTAGATATATATAGAGAGAATGAAGGATTGACTGGTGAAGATAGTAGTAAGATGTGATGTGAGAAGTGTAAGGTTGAGAGGAAAGCCACAAATGAGTAAGATGGACGATGTGAAAAAAGATTTGGATGAAAGAAGAGTGAATGGAGAGCAGTGTTGAATGCATGAGTAATGACGTGGTTTTGATGACCCTTGGAGGAGATTACCGCGCTTCTGGTGTGATCCTTGGATCAGTTCAGGTGCAGGGAGGGAGAGGGACATGAGTCACCTATGAAGTGGAAGAGATGAACCCTGGAATGCTATTATGGGTATGTTCCCACCCTGGGCCCATTAGCATGACTGACTTCAAATGCTACAAGGAAGCATATCACCAAAACTGACACTACTGACATCGACACCCCAGCAATAATATTGGTGTTGGTTGTGTCATCGTCAATCATGGAATTACTGTCTTTTTAATTTGATTCAAAATTTAAAGTAGAACTTCAAACATAAACAGGCTCAAACCAAACTAAACACCTGCCCTGAACTTGCTATTGGATGTCAAGAAGGGCTTGTTGGAAGTCTACAATAGGAAGATTCAGGAGCTGAATCAGTATGATAACCAGTTTCTTCCGAGAACAGCAAGTGGCAAGTGTTGTGCAAAACCTTAAGTTGGAAGAGCATTCTGAATATGATGATATCACAAATGTTAGAGGACAGCTTTGACTTTGAGGGTTTTGAATTGCATAGTTAGATTAGAGTTAGGTTTGTGTGTGAGAAAACACTGATTTAGTTGGGTTTGTGTGTGAAAAATGTGCATTATACGAGTCAAGGTCTGCAGTTTAAGAAACCAACGTGATTTTTTCAATAAGAAGTCTTAGTTAAGTTTTGTTGTTTTTTGGGGTACATATAACCCATAAAACTTGATATTATACTATACCAGTTATCATCTGCATATTAGCCTTCTGCTAGGATCTGAAGTGTAATTGGTGGTATAGTCATGTTTTTTTTTATATATATAAATATAATAACATAATTCCAATTTTTCCGATCAGGAAGGAATAGTGACAGCTAATAATTCAGCCCTGAGAGATGTCAGTGCACAGTGTTTGGCAGAGTTTGTCACATGGTCACGCAAGCAGTCTCATGAGAAAAAACAAGCATCATTGAACTTAAAATCTATTCTCAAGAGGATCTTCTCTTTCTGCAAGCATCCTAGTGCATTTAAACGCTTAGGTAAATTATTCAATGTAATATGTATACTGAATTTAATTAGTTTATGAAATTATAATGAGTAGGGTTTGCTGCACTTCCAAAAATTTCCCTCTTTTTATCTATATATTTTATATATCAATATATGATGCCTATATTTAAGATCTCTCTCCAGGGGATAGCCACGACAGAAGAGTCTACAGTTATTGCTGTCCTTGCATTTCTTCCTTGCAATCTGTAATTCTCTCATTCTCTCTTCTTCCTTTCCTATCATGTGCTCCATCACTGTCCTCCAGTTGCATTGATGGTCTTCCTCTTACACTCACAACATCTCAGATTCGTACATACTCTCTTACTCTTATCACTTTGTCATTTTTTGGATTTAGTAGTATTAACCTTGAATTTTTTTTATGATGTTACAAAGAGAGCAGTAAATTGATGCTTGTACATAATATATTTAAGTTCAGGATGAGTTACAGTATGTCTTGATGCTCTTTTGATTTATTGATTAATTTATAGATTATTTTATGTTGTGGTGATCACTTTAGATAAATAGATAGATAGATACATCATACATTTTTATAACTACGTACATAACTTACCTATTCTTGCAGGTGGATCATTGGCTTGGAACAGCATATATTGTGAGGTGCGGGAAGATTCCCTGGCAGTTGATACATGGATTCTGGAAATATTGAGTCATTTGATGTCAGCACTTGACTTGGCCCAGGCAGATGATCCTGCCTTAGGCACTCATGAACAGACTAAAGTAGCAGTTCTGCATGTGAGACGCATTCTGATGGTGAAAAAGGAGCTATTCTGGAAGGTCAGTTTATTGTATTGCAAAATATGTAGTGCATGCAACCTGTGTTGACTAGATTAAATCAAGGGTTCAAACCATGTTAACACGAATTTTCCTTCCTGATGAGTACAGAGTCCATCTGGTCAGGCTGCAGTGTCCACACCACCCGACTCTTCTGAGCTTTCAGAAGAGATTGGATGGGTCCATTGTAGATGGCTATCCAGGATGCAACACATCATTCCACACAATCAAACATATTACAGTAGACTGGACTGCAAATAATCATACACAACATATATTCCATGAAGGCCTTGTGGGAAAACCCAGTCCCATGGGCTATCTCAGAAGTTCAAAGTTGTTTGCCCAGGTAGCCTGAAGAACAAGAACATTAACCATGTTGACACCAGTTATACACACTTCATCATTTCTCACTCGATCCATACATGTTACTTCACACATAGTCATCCAGCATCTCACTCCATTACATTCAATCTCTTTCTCTCTGCTATCCCTATATTTCCTATTTCATCCCCATAAAATGCAGTCGGTACCACTACTACCTCATTCAACCTACTCTTTACATTAATTTCTACCAATCTGCATTGAAACACTACTCTCCATTCATACCTCCTTGGTCATACCCAAGTCATAAGAATAGACAGTGGGAGACTGCACTTACATGGTTATGTATAGGCCACAGCAACCTCACTGACTATCTCATGTGACAATCCCCACTGACCTTTTGTATCACTTGTGGTGATCGATGACAATAAAAAAGAATGTGGATGGGGAGAGGAGGGCTGTCCTAAAAAGTTAGGTCAGAGGCAGCTGCAGCCAATGACAGCTCCCCTTTTTTTATATATATATATATATATATATATATATATATATATATATATATATATATATATATATATATATATATATATATATATATATATATATAAATAAATTAATTTATTTATTTATTATTTTTTGTTGAAATCAGAACTCTCCAAATCGTAGGATTCCAGTAGACTTTGATGGTGGAACTTTTGAAGACATACTTCTGTGGTTGTTGAAGCAGTGTGGCAGTCCCAAGACCCTTGTGAGACACATGTGCATGGAACTTCTAGAATATCTGGCACCTCATGCTAAAGGTGAGTCCTAAATACAGTGTGTATATATATATATATATATATATATATATATATATATATATATATATATATATATATATATATATATATATATATATATATATATATATATATATATATATATATTTTTTTTTTTTTTTTTTTTTTTTTTTTTTTTTATGATAACTTGGACATTCTTATATAGGGGCAGGAGCTGCAACAGTATTTTGAAATAATTGCTTGTGGCTTCAGAGGTGCAGGTTGCTGGCTGCTGCAAAATATATATATATATATATATATATATATATATATATATATATATATATATATATATATATATATATATATATATATATATATATGTATGTATATATATATAATATATATATATATATATATATATATATATATATATATATATATATATGTATATATATATATATATATATATATATATATATATATATATATATATATATATATATATATATATATATATATATATATGTATATATATATATATATATATATTATAGATAGATACAATTTGCATTATATGTACTCCTTTTACTTGATCAATTTTACTGTATGTATATCACACTAAAAAGTATCATACTTGACATGTTTAGATAAGCTGAAATATGTTACCTCGAAAATATAAATCACATAATGAAATTATGAAGGAAATGTATATTTTTTGTTTGAGGCTGCATATGGGGATGGGGGAAGAGTTTGCATCATAGGAATGAAAATACAGTACTTCATTTTCTGCATCTCTTACATGCCTGGTAGTTACTTTTACTATGTAATCTTGTTCCTCTGTGTGTATATATATATATATATATATATATATATATATATATATATATATATATATATATATATATATATATATATATATATATATATATATATACACATATATATATTTATATATATATATATATATATATATATATATATATATATATATATATATATATATATATATATATATATATATATATATATAAGTATATTTCCATTATTCAGGTTGCACATCTGTTCATATGTTTGTTGGGAAGCAATTTGAAAAGCCTGACAGTATTAAGAGGCTGATGGATATTATTGAAGAAGGTGGACAGGCAGGGTTGGGTATCAGGCACCACACAGACCCAGCTTCTCTTGGTGCTGAAGTTACAGGAAATCTCATCAGTATTTATTTTGAGGTATGTGTATTGTATTTTGTTTATGTTGATTAATGTTTAATGGAAAAAGAAGAGTGAAGATGGTGCCAGTAGTCTCGTCCCTCTTCTTTACTCAAAATATGTATATGAAACATACCTATGATTATCATTAGTTTTATTGAAATTTAGGCGTAGAAAAACTTTAAATAAAGGATTGAATATTTATAATGCTTAACTGAACACCTTTTTTTAGGTAAATACCTCAAAGTAAACATGAAAAATGATAACTTTTGAACTATTCTTTTGTAATTATTGATTGTTCATAACTTTTCTTTTACAGGCCTTGTTAGCTGCCTTAGATGCCTATAGTTGGTTGATTGGGAAAGGAATTGTTTCAGCAGGCAGACTGTTGAAATGTAAAGAGAGTAAAATTCTCTCTGCATCTTGTTACTTTATTCAAAACATGGCTACAGTGTCTGTGTGTCAGTATATGAAGGATAACATCAGAGTATCTGAAGCAGAAGCATCAAAAACTCCACTTGAGTATCAAACTTTAAATAAGTCAAAATGTACAGTGGTAGTGAGACTGTTGGATTTTGTGAGTGTGTTGCTGCAGGATGGAGTGGAGTCTATTCAGCTCCTAAATGAATATTCCATATGGACTGCAGAAATGCATGAATTGATACTTCAATGTGTTTTGAACCCAGCTAGTGTTGGTTTTGATATCAAAGACACAGAAGTAACCAAACACTTACCCACGCGTATGGAAGAAATACTAAAAGTTTTCCAAAAGAAGATGCCTAATACAGTGTCAGGAGCCTTTATCAAAAGTCTTGAAGAATGTTTGGAAAGTCCACAGTGTGATATTTTGAAAACATTTGCATCACCATTGGCTGAAGGAGTAAATATATCCCTTAAAAGCCGACTTATCATTGAAGGTCTTCAGACATTGCAGAGAAGTGGGTGGCTAACACAATGTTCTGTGGTAAGTACAGATTTAGAATATATGGTGCCTAGAAACACCAGAAATTTATAGAAAGAGGAGGAAAGCTATATAGTGATGGGACAGTCAACCTCGACCAAACTTCACTTGGATCTTGGGGATCATTATGGTGTTATTGGTAATACTTCATGTACGTTGAGTTTTGTGTCTGTGGTTTGATCCCTGGTTGCAGTCCTTTGTAGCTACTCCTCTAGATCAAAATATGAGGCATTACACATATATTTCTTTTATGATGCTCCATCTTCCAAACCCGCCCAGACTCTCCACTGTAATTGTCACATATGGCCTCAATTTCTCTTAGTTCATATGGATGCAGCTCATTATAGTATATATTTTACCTTCCTTATGCTATTATTTCATTCTTCATCTCACTATCTTTCATTTTGCCCTCCAATGTTCTACCACTTCTTTTTCCCTCCATCTACTTAAAGAGGTCATTGTCAGGCAACAAATGTAAGGCAACAATGCCATCTTTCATAATCCTGGAATTTCTATAAGCAATTATTATTGTTAACTTTAAAGTTTCTTTGTTAAGTATTAGAACTATGTAGTTGGAGAGGTTAAAATGGTATGCTTTGTAAAAGATAACAATTGTGCTTTCCAGATCAGAAAGTCCTTGGCATCAGAACTTGTTATGTGTGTGTGCAACAGTGTGTTCACTGTTCATGGCACTGCATCATCTCCACACCCAAGTCACCTGCCTTTCCTGCATGCTGTTCTAGATTTTGCTGTTGCTCTTGATTTACAGGTTAGTGCAATTTTTGCTTATTATAAAAATCTGTATTTTTAGCAACATGTATGTATTATACATATGTCCTAGAGCAAATATTCATAATGACAGTTGTAGAGTTTAATTAGGTCTATCAGATACCCATATATGTATATATATATATATATATATATATATATATATATATATATATATATATATATATATATATATATATATATACATATACATACATATATATATATATATATATATATATATATATATATATATATATATATATATATATATATATATATATATATATATATATATATATATACACATATATATACATATATATACATATATATATATATATATATATATATATATATATATATATATATATATATATATATGTATATATATATATATATATATATATATATATATATATATATATATATATATATATATATATATATATATATATACACACATACATATACACACTCACACATGTATGTAACTGGCTTATATATCCTTAAGTACGGGGAGTGATGACAAATTATCTGCATAGGTTTTTGAGAGAATCAAATCAGCCTTACCTCTCTATTCTGTGTGTCATAGTAGGAAGAAATATACAGAGGAAGGACTACCCAGTCCCCATCGCTGCATCCCTATTAGTTGTCCTTAACAACATTCAGGGAAAATGATTGCAGTGTTCTTTCAACCTTCATGCTGATATGCCACTAGGCTGGGTCCTACTAACATGGAAATATTGTTTTCATAATGATAAAGAAATTCAAGCCTTTACAAAATGTTACAGCCAGATGTTTGGTTGATTTCAAAGAAACAATCATCAGTAAATTGGAGTAGACTAGACTAAAGAACTTGCATATCAACATAGTACAATGTGTTGAAAATTTTAATGGTACATATATACTCATTGTAAAAGAAAACTCACTATATTCAAGTGTTTCTATTTCAGGTGATTGGACTATTGGTGAAACAGGCTACAAATATGGATGATGTAAAAGGTGTCACTGGACAACAGATTGAAAAAGGGTTCCATATTCTAAACATTCTTGGCAATAAGATTATACCACACATTTTGCCTCGCGGTGACTTGCTTGTTACCACATTACTGGAACATATCAAGGAAGGAAAATTCCTTGAAGTGATGAATTTTAATGGCATTTTGCTAAACACACTCATAAAAAATCCTGTGCTTCGGAAAACGTATGTTATTTCTGTGTTTCTGTGTTATTCTGAAAGTTGATATTGACATAATTTCCATAGCTCTGCAACTAATTCACACCCCCATTAAGGTGTCACGTTTTAGAAAATTGCATTGTAAATGTTATATATGATATTTTGAAGATTGTGAACATTTTAATTTGAAGATTTTTATGAATATAATTTCTAATATATTTTCTTAAAGGCACTCGGTAAAGGTGGTTCAAGCATTCTTACACCACTGGTCTACATATTCTGCTGAAGCTGGAAAATCAAGCATCCATCAGGAATCGGTTTTAGACTTGTTGTCTTCACTTTTCTTAGTAGACCGAGAAGGTACTATGAAGGTACACTGTTCTGCTGAAGATGCTGGTGTGTTAAGTTTCTACAGAGGTCTTTTGGTGGAAGATAAAACAATACTTAGTGTGAAAAATAAGGCCTTGAAACTTATGCCATTTTTCCTTACTATGTCAAAACAAGTCTCTCAGTCCATCAGGTATGTATGGATCTCCACAAAAGAGAGAAACTTAATTGGATAAATGCTACAATTAGGATGATATAATAAGACTTAGGTGAGGGATTTTGAAAATATTTTGTACTCCACATTATATTTCAAATGTGTTTTTGTATTTAAATCTTCAGTGAGGATTTGGAAATGGTCAGCTTCAAGCATTTCCCCCTGCAGTCCTCTGAATTTCCAGCTGGAGGAGCTCGTGATCGAAATTACCACCAAGCCTTGAATGAAATACTGACTGCTCTTGAGCTGTCATTATCTTTAGAACTTTTGAAATTCATAATTAAGTAAGTTGTTTCTGCTGATCATAGTATTTTTTTTCTCTTTTCCTGTATTCAAAGTTTTAGTCAACTGTGATGCTGACTGAGATTACTTGACACTTTCATGTCTCAGATGACAAGGATCCATGTTTGTAGTAAATTTATTTCATCTTAAGGGTAAAAAAAGATAAACTCATGTGTTAAGTTTTTATGAGGCTTAAACAGCTTTCATGAAGCTTAAATATCTTGTTTCTGGGTTCTCGTAGAATTCTTTATCAGCTAGTTATGTAGGTAAGTTTGAAGACTATTGTGAACATTTACTGTGAATCTAAATATCTGTCGCATTGCATCCTTCATTTGGTAGCCCTGTGCAGCAGTATAACATGCTGTATATATTAATAAGAAGCTGTGCGGAAAAAAAGTAAGCATTAAAAGTCTCCATTGATC
>JAXIVD010007121.1:0-2500 GCA_036785275.1 Cancer borealis
ATGATGGTGGTGATGAAGAGGTAGCTTAGAAATTTGATAAGGTATAGTGAAATTGATGGTGGTGATGGTGGTGGTTGTGTGGTGGTGGTGGTGGTGATGGTGGTGGTTGTGGTTCTTGATAGTTTGCAAGGTTAGGTGTAAGTTTTTTTTTTCACATTTTTTTTATAGTACAGAAAATCATCATTATAAAAAAAAAATAACATGATTGAACACAGTAGCTGATTAAAAAAAATGTAAAAGAGAGAGAACAAAAAGTTATTCAAAATTCAAGGGAAGTAAGGTAGTCAGTTAGTTGAAGAAAAAATAAATAAACTTGAAATCTAGTTTAAGATACAAGGTTGGACTGTGCTACAATACAATGGTGAAACTAGTAATATAGACAAGAGTATATTGTATTGTGTTGCAGAAGCCTCTTGTATCGTTGTATTATGAGTTGTATAAATCAGAGTTAATGGATGTGTAGGCTGCTAATTTTTGTTCATATATAAAAAATAATAAGTGTGGATGATCTCAGAGTGGATGAGATGAAGTGGCTGTAAAGGGATAGATTCCAATCAGCAAATGTCTAGGTAAGTGTGTGTGTGTGTGTGTGTGTGTGTGTGTGTGTGTGTGTGTGTGTGTGTGTGTGTGTGTGTGTGTGTGTGTGTGTGTGTGTGTGTGTAGACCACATCCCGTTTAGTTGTATTTTTTTCTTTCTGCATTTGTTAATTTTCGTTTTGTGTTTATTTTGCACGAACATTTATTTTTTTTACTTTCATTAGTCATCGTCGTCTTCGTTTCCTCCCTCCTCCTCCTCCTCCTCCTCCTCCTCCTCCTCCTCCTCCTCCTCCTCCTCCTCCTCTTTACCGTTACTGTTATAATTACCTCCACGTTACACATTCATTCATGCAAATCATCCATGACACATTTCACAACAACAACAACAACAACAACAACAACAACAACAACAACAACAACAACAACAACACAGGGAACAAACAAACACACTAACACGTATCGCTGCACATCATTTTACACCTTCATTCAGTCTTCATAACGATTAAAGACCATTTACAATTTTACCTCAAGTCTGTAAGTGTAGTGAGCCGAGACGTAACACAGGTGTTTTCCGGCTTAATTAAACTACAGGTAAATATAGCTATCTATAACTTAGGCCGGAAATGTAGTAGAGGCAGGTGTGAATGTAATTAATGAATGACTCACTTCTTAAGACTTATAATAAACTCCTAAGGCATTATTTTTGATCCGTCTTACCTGTTTCACCTGAGTTAATGAGTCACGTATCGTAGGCAATAGACGTGGTGATTATTACAGTCTTGCAACGTCACCTGTGGAATTGAGTTATTGTGGAAGGAAATCAAAGTGGATCTAGGTCGTGGTTACTGGTTCTCTATTTCGCAATATTTTCATCCTTCCCTCTGTCTGTCTGTCTGTCTGTCTGTCTGTTTTATCTGTCTGTCCTTGTTGGTTTATATCCGTGTTGTGTTTTTCTATTATAGTTATGTTTTGTATCTATTTATTACTATTTCATTATCCACCTTTTATTGCTTATTTTCTCCTCTCTTTTTCTCTCTTTGATCCTTGTTTTCTTGTACTTTACTGAGAGAGGGAAAGGGAAGGAGAGGATGGAGATGTAGGAAGATAAGGAAGAGAGGGAGAGAAAAGAAGGGATAGATGAGAGGAAATTGAACTTCACTGTCATCTTCTGTTTCCCTTCTTTACCGTCTCATCTTTATCCCTTCCTTCCCCTTCCCTTCTCTTTCCCTTAAAACATCAACTCTTCCCTTTTTCTCTTCGTCTCTTACTCTTTCCTTCCCTTTACTGATAATATTAATGCACTCTCTTAACATCCTCTTCACCTAGTACTCGATTCTCTACCCTCCTCTCTTCACCTCCCAACCCTTCCCTTCCAATCCCCTCCCTTCCCTTCCCTCCCTTACCCTCTCCTCCCTTCCCTTCCCCGTCACCCTCCTTGCCTACCATACTCATTCAGTGTGTATGGTGTTAATTAAAGGGAGGTGAAGGGAGACAGATGAAGGTTTTGACAGAGGTGACGGCAGTGCAAACATAAGATAGATGACAGATGCTGGAGACGCCATTAAGAGAGAGAGAGAGAGAGAGAGAGAGAGAGAGAGAGAGAGAGAGAGAGAGAGAGAGAGAGAGAGAGAGAGAGAAAGTCAGTTAGCTAGTTAGGTGCTATGAGTCATATTTTCAGTCAGTCAGTTTCCTTATTTGTAAGTCAGTAAGTCAAGCAAGAAACTGCATAATTCTTTTTTTTTGGGGGCTCGTGAATTTTTTTTCTTTTTGTCAATATCCTTTTCCTCGTGTCTTCCTCCCTCTCTCTCCCTCCCTCCCTCCCTCCCTCCCTCCCTCCCTCCCTCCCTCCCTCCCTCCCTCTCTCCCCTCCCTCCCTCCCTCCCTCCCTCCTCCCTCCCTCCCTCCCTGGGGCTAGACTTAAGACAAATCACATACGTTTATCACCCACGAAAAAAACAACAAC
>JAXIVD010007121.1:12500-17500 GCA_036785275.1 Cancer borealis
AGGGGAAGGGAGGGGAAGGGAAGACGAGGGAGGGGAAGGGGAAGGGAGGGGAAGGCGGGGATGATTGCTATTATGGTAACTTGCAGGTAATGGTTGACTCGTGTCTAAAGGATAGATAAGTATTATTCAGGAATTCAGATTTGTACCCAGGAAAAGTTGAGAAGAAGGAGGAGGAGGAGGAGGAGGAGGAGGAGGAGGAGGAAGAAGAAGAAGAAGACTAAGAGTGGGAGGTATAAGATGAATGAGAGAATGAAGAGGAAGAGGCACAGGAGGGAAAAATAAGAAGATAATCGAGAGAATGAGAGCATATGAGGAGGAGGAGGAGAAAGAGGAGGAGGTTAAGAAAAAGAAAAAGAGGAGGAGGAGAAGAAGAAGGAAGAAAAATGTGGAGAAAATATGCCTCAGATCACGTCCACAATTAATGCCAAAAATGTGAAGACTCGCCAGGGAGAAGAAATATGCAAAAGAGAATTCCTTGTACAGTGGAAGATTTTGAGCATATACGTTTTGTCTCTATCTTGCACTTCTTGGATATTATTATTGAGTGGTTGTTGTTGTTGCTGTTGTTGTTGTTGTTGTTGTTGTTGTTGTTGTTGTTGTTGAAAAGATTGAAGGTGATTTGCAAGCGATGCCCCAAAAAATATAAAAAGGAAGAGAAAATTATGCAAGAAGGAGAAGGATTGAGAAAAAGAAGAAGAAGAAGAAGAAATGATTTAAGATGAAATCTGTAAGTCTTCAGTACCAGGAAGGAAGGAATGAATATCTTCCAAACGACATCCATCATCATCATCATCATCATCATCATCATCATCATCATCATCATCATCATCTCTGTCCTTAAAATATTCAACCCCCAAAAAATGTATTATCTTCCTCCTCCTCTTTTCCTCTCCTTTTTCTTCTTCTTTTATTTATATTTACTTACTTCCTCGTCTTACTTTTCCTGTTCTTTTATTTATATTCGTTTTCTTTCTTGGTGATAATGTTAATCCTCCTCTTTCCTCTTTCTCTTCCTCCTCCTCCTCCTCCTCCTCCTCCTCCTCCTCCTCCTCCTCCTCCTCCTCCTCCTCTTCCTCCTCCTCCTCCTCTTCCTGAAGGCGTGTGAGGTCCGCCAGGGGTCACTATATAAGCATCTAATATTGTTTTAAGGTCACACTTGTCAACATGAAAAACAGCGTCGATCGTGTTGATTAAAGGGTTAGACTTACCGCTGTGCTCTCTCTCTCTCTCTCTCTCTCTCTCTCTCTCTCTCTCTCTCTCTCTCTCTCTCTCTCTCTCTCTCTCTCTCTCTCTCTCTCTCTCTCTCTCTCTCTCTCTCTCTCTCTCTCTCTCTCTCTCTCTCTCTCTCTCTCTCTCTCTCTCTCTCTCTCTCTCTCTCTCTCTCTCTCCTCTCTCTCTCAGTGATAAATACACAATTATTCTCTGAGCGTGGCGTGAGGGTTAGGTTACCTTCTTCACCTGTGCAAGTCAAGGTAATTACCGACCTTAATCATCCTATTCATTAGTGTCATTAGCCCAGAGTTTAGGAGGTGGACTTACGATAACGAGGGTCCTGTTTCTCTCTCTCTTCTCTCTCTCTCTTTTTTTTTTTTTCTCACTCTCTTCTCTCTCTCTATTTTTTTTTTCTCTCGTGTGGGTATTATTTTGGGTTTAATTTTTCCCTTTAGTTTCCGTTTCCTAATTATGGGTTTGGTTTAGGAGGGGGTTGGAGGGGGACGGGGGGGAGAGGGATGGGCTTAATCACTTCACGGGGTAATGGAGGAGAACCAATTACTGTAGTTTATTTTTCCTCACGTCTTTTGTTTTCCTAATTGACGTTGATAATTGAAGGCATTTGCATTTAGATGGCGCCACCCCCACCTGTGCCTGCGTGACTAATTGGTGCACTGAGATGACGAAGGTAATGAGGAGGCTGTGAGGAGGGTGTGAGGATGAGGTAGGGAGATGAGGGGAAGGAGGTGGGCTCTGCTGGTCCTTGGGGAGAGAGAAGGAAAGAGAGAAAGAGAGAGAGATGTAACTAACTCCATCTTTTCCTGTTCTTCTAAGTGTGTTTATCTTTACTACTTAGAAATTGTTTGTCTCTATCGTTTTCTTCTTACCTTGAAAGACTTCTTGACTTCACAAGATTTGCTTAAAGACTGTTGTGTTATCTTTTCGTTTTGTTTCCTTCCTCACGTTTTATATAATATCTCAAATTTCCTTTTTTTATACTTTGGAATCGATTACTGACTCTATCTTAATTATTTTTACATCCTTTCTTTCCACTCTTCCTTCCTTCCTTCCTTTCTTTCTGCCTTCCTTCCTTTCTTCGTTTTTCCTTAATTCCTTCTTAACATCGTCATTAACATACTCTTACAAACTTTTTTTTAATAATACATTTCTTGGGTTTCTATTCTTAAAAATCATTACTTATTCTCTACCGGTATTCCCCCTTCCACTTACAAGTAAAGTAGTCTTCAACCTGATTTTTTTTTTTTATGTATGCACCGAAAAAAAAGAGTTAATTTAATACAGGAGTGGAGTGTAGGCGTGTTCAAGGTGTAGAAAACAATGTCGCGAGGCACCAGAGTCTCGCCTTGGGCCACCCCCGCGTCTGCCACTGAGGAACGGATGTGGCAAGAAGCAGCTTTGTCCTTCGGTCCTGAAAGTCGTCTAGAAGTGGCTTGGTGACGCAGGGAGAGAGAGGAGAAGACTGGGAGGGGAAGGAAGGAGGGTGACAGGGTGACAGAGAAAAGAGAGAAAGAGAGAGAGAGAGAGAGAGAGAGAGAGAGAGAGAGAGAGAGAGAGAGAGAGAGAGAGAGAGAGAGAGAGAGAGAGAGAGAGAGAGAGAGAGAGGGAGAGAGAGAGAGAGAGAGAGAGAGATAGAGAGAGAGAGAGAGAGAGAGAGAAGAGAAAGAGAGAGAGAGAGAGAGAGAGAGAGAGAGGAGAGAAAGAGAGAGAGAGAGAGAGAGAGAGAAGAGAGAGAGAGAGAGAGAGAGACAGGCTTGCAGATGTATGTTCAGAAGAGAAAGAAAGGAAAGAATGTATTGTTTGTCTGTTTGTGTAATAATAATGATAATAATAATAATAATAATAATAATAATAAACGGTTTAATTTTAATCTAATTTACTTTATAGTTGCAGCCGGTTAGGTTGAAAATCTACAGACAAACTTACACAAAGACAAATTTTACACAAGTATCCCATGAATTTTTCCCTCCATTTTCTATGCTACTCGGGGTGACAGGCCATCCCTTGGCTGCCGTATAAGGCGCCGACAACCGCTGTTTAACAGCGGCTCGAACAGTGATAAGGGACACTGCCGTATATTTTTATTTATTTATGGGGGATTTGTTTTCT
Organism: Cancer borealis; assembly: GCA_036785275.1. NCBI lineage: Eukaryota > Metazoa > Arthropoda > Malacostraca > Decapoda > Cancridae > Cancer > Cancer borealis. The sequence continues at coordinate 15,840 of JAXIVD010007121.1, forward strand.
CCCCCTGAGAGCGGGTCACAAACCCCGTCTGAGATCAGGTACCTCATTACTGTTTGGTGAACAGGGACCACACACTTATAAGAGACTTGGTCCATATGTCTCCTACCCGGCGCGGGGATCGAGCCCGCGACCTCTCGCTTGTGAGACGAGCGTCCTAACCACTAGACCACCGGGTGTGTGTGTGTGTGTGTGTGTGTGTGTGTGTGTGTGTGTGTGTGTGTGTGTGTGTGTGTGTGTGTGTGTGTATGTGGCAGGGAAGGAAGATACCGTATAGACACAGATAGATAAACAGACTAACAGGTAACAGAAAAAATAGGTAAAATTAATTAAAAGTAGCGAGCAGGAAAAAAAAGACAAGAGGAGGAAGGAAGGAAGGGGAAAAAAAAACCCACATAACTCCCTCATCACACTTCATCTTAACTTATTCTCACATAATGTTTTGATTCACTTTCGGGGAATTATAAGCATAACTAAACAAAATTTTCCTGTGTAGTCTGTGGAGTACGTGATAATAAGCACGTGTTGTCCTTACTGTCTTGTTCTTTGTCCCTTCCTCCCTCACCTTCACTCTCTCCCTCCCTCACCCTCACCCTCTCCCTCTCCCTCTCCCTCTCTCTCTCTCCCTGCAATTGGCCCCAGGAAATGAAGGAGAGCGGTAGCAATATGAAGCAAGAAAACTCGACCACCAGTCACATGGCGCAACCAATTACTTCTAAACTGCAATTGAGGGGCAGGGACGTTCAATGCTTTCAGCTAAACACAAGGAGCTGCAAGGAGGAAGGAGGGAGTCACTGCATTGCTTGTGTGGCGGTTCGAAGAGGCTGATTGCATGGCTAAGAGGAGGGAGAGGGAGAGGGAGAGAGAGAGGGAGAGGGAGTAAGGGAAGTTAGGTTGGAAGGGAGAAGGTAGTGACAGGTGGGAATGCTGTGTGTAGGAGAGAAGAAAGAAGAGGATGTTATGTTTTTGTGTTTTGATATTGCTAACATCAATAAAAGGAAGAGAGGAGGAGGAGGAGGAGGAGGAGGAGGAGGAAGATAAGAGTGTAATGTTAGAGGATGTGGATGTGGGGGAAAAAAAATATGAGAAAATAGTGAGTGAGTAAGATGAAGAGGAAGAGAAAGATGTGATGCAAGGATGGTGACAAGGAGGAGAATAAAAACAACAACAACAACAACAACAACAACAACAACAACAACAACTAATATGAAAGAAATAAGAAAGAATAAAAGATAGATACGAAAAAAATGAAGAAAAAAAAAACTTGCAAAAATAAAAACGAAATAAAAAAACAAAACAAGAAAATTATACATGAAAACGATAAGAAGGAATAAAAAAAAATATGAAAAAATAAACAGATGATACAAAATAGAATATAAAAGAAAAACATTAAGGATGAACGAAGCAGGAAGAATCACACACACACACACACACACACACAGACACACACACACACACACACACACACACACACACACACACACACACACACACACACACACACACACACACACACACACACACACTGATACAGAAAAAAATCTAAGAGAATGATGATACAATGCATGCAGTCAGATGGACAAGCAGTATAACAGGGAAGCAGCAAGCAGGGATGAAGATAAGAAGGTGGAAAGACAGGGAAAGCAGGCAGCAGAAGGACAGGA
>JAXIVD010007122.1:5000-7500 GCA_036785275.1 Cancer borealis
GTGTGTGTGTGTGTGTGTGTGTGTGTGTGTGTGTGTGTATCTCGTTTTCTCTCAGCTTGTGAAGGACTCTGTTTGCCTTACCCGACCTTCCTCTCCTTTCCTTCCTAAAGTTTCCCCTCACAAAACTTCTCCCCTCGCAAGGAAAGGGGCACAATTTTCCCCTTCACTGGAGACCCTCGCGCCCTGGAGACCTGGGTGCCATTGTCAGTGACGCTGCTGAAGGAAGTGGAGTGGGCGGAGTGGGCGGAGTGGGCGGAGTGGATGTGGTTATCGTCGATGATGCATGGATGAGAGGAGATGAGGTTGTGTTAAAGGTGAGATTGTGATGTAGTGGAAGAGTGGATGAAGTCATAGAGGTGGAGTGAAGGTGATAGATGTGTGTGTGTGTGTGTGTGTGTGTGTGTGTGTGTGTGTGTGTGTGTGTGTGTGTGTGTGTGTGTGTGTGTGTGTGTGTGTGTGTGTGATTCTCCACATAAATCTCCACTTTTATGTCGATCCGAGTCTATTTGTCAATGTATCTTCTGTCTATTTATCTCTATATCTATCTGACTGTCTCCCTGTCTATCCATCTGTCTGTATCTAGCTAACCATCAGTGTTGTCAATAGAAAAGTATATAGACAGATAGCTACTTATACAGATAGACAGATCTCATATTAAGCACCTTTGATAGATAAACAAATAAACAGATAGACAGATAGATAAATACATGTAACCTCACTTTAGCTAATGTAAAACAAAAAAAGAAAGCGAGGGAAAAAGAGAGAGAGTGAGAGAGAGAGAGAGAGAAAATAAAAAGGCAAAATAACAGTCACGGCACTTTCTGTTATTACACAAAGTCATCACGACATGTATACTAAGTACACACACAAAGGTATGACTGTGTGTGTGTGTGTGTGTGTGTGTGTGTGTGTGTGTGTGTGTGTGTGTGTGTGTGTGTGTGTGTGCGTGTGTGTGTGTGTGTGTGTGTGTGTGTGTGTGTGTGTATGTATTATCTTTTTCTCCCATCCCTTCTCTTCCCTTCTATTCCTCCTCCCAGTCCCTTAATCTCCCCTTCGCTGCCCCGTAATCTCCCCTCCATGACCCCTATTTTCCTCACCAACTTCCAGAAATAATCCCTTCATGACCCCTAATCTTCGTGCATGACCCAACCCTTGTCCTCCTTCCTCCTCTTCCTCTCCTTTCTTCTCCTTCCCTCTCCTTCGTTTCCTTACTGCTCTTTATTCTCATTTCCTTCCCTTTCCTTCTCGTTTCCTATGTCAAGTAGTTTCTCTCTCCTCACACCCTACAAACAGACGCGCGCACACACACACACACACACACACACACACACACACACACACACACACACACACACACACACACACACACTAACACACTAACACACATTAACACACATACCCTAACTAACTAACTTATTAATAAAAAAAATAGTTTTGGTTTGACACTGTTCTTATGCTCTTTAGAAAGTTTGGTAGCGTCTCTTGTAATGTAAATTATCGTGGTCTGTTACATTACATAGTTTTCTCGTTAAAAAAAAATGTGTTAAGGCTTTCTGGTAAACTTCGAAAAATTATCAACATTTTTTTTTTTTTCTTGTGTGAAGATTTTGCGAATTTACCGATTTTTTTTTTTTTTTTATACTTAAGGTTTTTGAACTTGTTAGTATTCTGTGTGAAAGACTTCATAGATTTATTTCCTTCTCTCCGCCTCCTCATCCTTCTTAGATTTTTCTTTATTCGTTCTTCCCGTTCCATTTTTCATTCTCGCTTTCATTCTCCTCGTGTTCTTCTCTTTTTTCTGGTATATTTGTGTTCTCTTATCAATCCTTTCTCCTACTTCTTTTCTCTTTCTTCTGACTCCTTTCTTCATTTCTTCACCTTTTTCCTTCCTCCCTTCCTCCCTTCCTCCATTCCTCTGTTCCTCCCTTCCCCAACCACTCAGTCAGTCGCACAAAACACTTTTTCTAAATCTGTGTAAGTAACGTCAAATAGGCAGTTAATTTGTCTCAACCGCACAGTACCCAATCCCCTCTGCCTCCCTTCCTCCTCCTCCTCCTCCTCCTCCTCCCTTCCTCCTCCTCCTCCTCCTCCTCCTCCTCCTTCTCCTCCTCCTCCCTGGCGTGTCGGTGTCGTCCAAAAAGCCAACAGGCGGCCGGATACATTTACATGCAAATTCCATTTTAAAACGTAATGGCATTATGCGATGGTCTGTGATTTACATAGATGCATATTGTATGAAGCGACTAAAGAGGATCTGCTTATATTGAACTGAAGGGGGCGTGTCCCTCTCCCTCTCCACCGCCCCAGCCGTCGCTTCCTCCGCCTTCGCCACCCACCCCCACCACCACCACCACTACCACCATCGCAAAAACAACAATAACAGCTGGAACAACAAGAATAACAGCAACAACAACAGCAGCAGATACAAAACCAATAAACGTCACCTGCATCTACTCTTTCTTTTCTTCTTCCTCCTCCTCCTCCTCCTCCTCCTCCTCCT
>JAXIVD010007122.1:15000-21333 GCA_036785275.1 Cancer borealis
TTTTTATAACCTCCCTCCCTCTTCAACACCTTCACTAAATGATTGATGATAAAACTTAACACACATCACTTTCCATCCCTTTCCCTTTCTGTTTTTTTTTTGTTTTTTTCCCCACATTTTTTCCCTCTTTCCCCCACAACCCCCCATCGTGTTCGTTTTTTTTTTTCCTCCCAAGCATCGCATCGGAATAAAATATCGGAAAGGGAAAACAAGTTGTGTGCTGATGGACGAAAGGTCTTTTTCTTCTTTGTGTTACGTCGTCTTGTTTTTGTTTTGTTTCCCCTCAATTTTCCTGTATTACCTTTGTACTTACTCTCATTTTCTGTTGTTGTTTTTTTTGGGAGAATTTTTCTCACGCCACCTTTTTTTTTTTTTCCCTCCTCATTCTTTCCATGTTAACTTTGTCTTCATCTTTTTTTTTTTTTCCTTCATCTATTTTTTCATCTTGAGATTTTTGTTGTCTTTCTGTTTTATATTCCGTTTATTTATGGTTGAATTTATTTATTTTACATCTTGTTTTCCTTGTTTTCTTTCTTTCTTTCGCCTTCGTATCCTTCTATCCCTTATTTGTACTCTTTCTTTTTGTTTTTTATTTTCATTACTTATTTTTTTTAGATATTATTCTTTCTTTCTCTTCCTTTGTTTCTTCTATTCCTTATGTTTCCCTTCCCTTCCTCTCATTATTTCACCTTCTTATATTTCATCTCTTGTCTTCTCTTCTTTACTCTCCTTCTTCTCGTCTATATCAGCTTTCCATCTCCCTTCTTTATCTTTTCTTCTCTTCACCTTACCTTTCTACTTTCCTTCATCTCCTCTTTCATTCCTCTCCTCTCCTATCCTCTACGTTTATTCATTCTGCTTCCCTTGTCCCTCTTCCTTCTTTCGTTCTCCTTCCTCTTCTTTCTTGTATCTTTGTTGAGTCATAATTCCTTTATATTCATTTCCTTACTACGTCTCTTCCCTTCCCAGTCTTCCTTTCTCCTTTTCCCTTCTTATCCCTTCATCTATCTTCCCTTCCCCTTCCTTTCGCTGCCTTTCATATCCTCTCACCCATCAAAAATACCCCTTCCTTCCTTCCATCCTCCCTTCCTCTTCCTTTCTTATCCGCCTCTCCTCCTCCTCCACCATCTCCTCCTCCTCCTCCTCTTCCTCCTCCTCCTCCTCCTCCTCCTCCTCCTCCTCCTCCTCCTCCTCCTCCTCCTCCTCCGTCCCCCCCTCCCCTTCCCTCCTTCCCCTTCTCCTACTTGTTCTCTCCCCCTTCCTTCCTTCCCCTCATCTATAGACGACCATATACATCAGTGTGTGTGTGTGTGTGTGTGTGTGTGTGTGTGTGTGTGTGTGTGTGTGTGTGTGTGTGTGTGTGTGTGTGTGTGTGTGTGTGTGTGTGTGTGTGTCGGAATTCCCCTACTGAGTTATCTTCCAATTGACGTGTGTCTTCACCCCTCCAGCACACACACACACACACACACACACACACACACACACACACACACACACACACACACACACACACACACACACACACACACACACATACATACATAAACACAATTCAAGATGCCTCAATTAATGGTAATATAATTTCCCTCCTCTTCCTCCCTCCCTCCTTCCCTTTCCCTCACTCTCTCTCCCTCCCTCTCTTTCCCTTCCTCTCCTTGACGTCTGGGATTCATGTGGAAATGTTACGAAATGCTGATTGCAGAGAACGCAACATTAAGCTAAGTATGTGTGTGTGTGTGTGTGTGTGTGTGTGTGTGTGTGTGTGTGTGTGTGTGTGAGTGTGAGTGAGAGAGAGAGAGAGAGAGAGAGAGAGAGAGAGAGAGAGAGAGAGAGAGAGAGAGACATACACACACACATACGGACACAGACAAAGAAGCCAGCGAGGCCTGAGTTGGCGCCAAAGATATGTGGGGATGACTCAGACTCGAAAGTGAAATGGTCTACTGACTCACCACACACACACACACACACACACACACACACACACACACACACACACACACACACACACACACACACACACACACACACACAGAAGCAGAACCAGTATAATAGACATAAGGAGATAAGGTATTAGGCGGTAGGTAGGTAGGTAGGGAGGAAGGGAGGAAAAAAAAGAGTTATGGGTGGAGGAAGTGGATGGAGGAAGGAGTATTATGGAGAGAAATGAAGTGGATTTGAACCTCAGTGGATTTACTTTGAGCCGAGAAGAATTAGCTTGGGTCCGGAAAGGGGGTGGGGGTGGGAGACCGATGTGTGTGTGTGTGTGTGTGTGTGTGTGTGTGTGTGTGTGTGTGTGTGTGTGTGTGTGTGTGTGTGTGTGTGTGTGTGTGTGTGGTTTTGGGTTGGAAAAATGGACTGAGTTTGTCTGGTATGTGTATGTGTGGTGTTTTTTTTTTTTTTTTTTTTTGAGTGGGGGGCCGGGATAAGGGATGTTTGGGGTTTTGATTGTGTTGGATCACGCTGGTTTAGTCATGACGGATCGCGGTGGAACTCACTCGTACCGCTGGGGATTAAATTACTGTACTTCCCTTTCAGTCGTATTTGTGTGCAGCTGATCGCCGGAATAACGTCATTTCCAAAGCATTATTATTATTATTTCTCCCTATGTAAATAAATAAATACTCTAACTAAAGATATATATCCCCTTTCACCTCAACTCCGATGCCTTACAAGGAAGACAGACAGTGGCGGGTATCTCAATAAGCCTCAACCCTCACTTACACATACCTTGGTTCGAATCCTGTCCCACGTAATTGGCTTAAAATCACCCACGTGTCACCTATCAACCATTGTATCCCTTGTGGCTTCATGTCAAGGGAAATACAGTGAATAGGACATAGGTTGGGTAGCATCACTGTCCTAACCATCAACACAAAGCCTTCCTTCCTTCCTTCCTTCCCTCACTAGCATATAAACTGAGTCCTGGAATAAGGAAAGGTACTGGATAGATGTAGAAATGTTAAGTGGTGCACATTATTACTCACAAAATGCTTACCTACCTCACTCTCTCTCTCTCTTCCACTCTCTCTCTCCCTTTCTCAATTCTCCTTGTTGCTTCATCCACATTGTTATCCACTTTAGCAGCTTCCACATACGACTATTTTTTAACTCTATACACTTTTTTTTATGCTATGCTGTCTATCTGTTTACTCATAACACACTCCACTTATCCAGGTTTCACCTAAACGCTACTCTTTCCCGCAGACTCTTTATCTTTTATCACCACCACCACCACCACCGCACATTCTTTATCTCCACCATACTTCACTGATCTCCACCACACTCCATTTCATCCTCTCCACGCACCACTTCTCTTCTCCACACTGCAGTCACGCTCCATAAAACCAAATCCACATTAATGGGGTGAATTTTAAAATATAATATATCACTTCTAATCCTCGAGTATGCATGAGAGAGAGAGAGAGAGAGAGAGAGAGAGAGAGAGAGAGAGAGAGAGAGAGAGAGAGAGAGAGAGAGAGAGAGAGAGAGAGAGAGAGAGAGAGAGAGAGAGAGAGAGAGAGATTGATTCTTCGGTTACTTGAGAATGGCTAAGGAAAGATAGGGGAGAGAGTACATGGTAGGGAGTGATGAGAGAGAGAGAGAGAGAGAGAGAGAGAGAGAGAGAGAGAGAGAGAGAGAGAGAGAGAGAGAGAGAGAGAGAGAGAGAGAGAGAGCGAGAGAGAGAGCGAGAGCAAGAGCGAGAGCGAGAGCGAGAGAGAAAGAGAGAGAGAGCGAGTTCCTCGGCGTGGCTTCGGGTGTCGTGGTTCTGCAGATGTGTGTTGACAGCTCTCTTGTGGCGGGAACCTGAGGTGCTGGCCCAGTGCTCCTCCTCCTCTTCCTCCTCCTCCTCCTCCTCCTCCTCCTCCTCCTCCTCCTCCTCCTCCTCCTCCTTCATTCCTAGCATTCCCACGCCATCACCTTCTTCTTCTTCCTATACCTCTTTCCTTCCTTCATTTCCTTGTATTTTTGCCTCCTACGTTATCTTTATCTGCCTCTAATAAAAAAAAATGGAAGTAATAATAAACAGCAGCAGTAGTAGTAGTAGTAGTAGTAGTGGTAGTAGTAGTAGTAGTAGTAGTAGTAGTAGTAGTAGTAGTAGTAGTAGTAGTAGTAGCTTTTATTCTTATTATATGTATTTTATTTCCCGACAAATCTTCTTCTTACTCGTGTGTTCTTGCTTTTAACTCCCTGATTTGTATTCCGCGAGTCTAGTCCTTAACGCATTTCGCCTTTTCCTTCCTGAATGCTCTTAAATTGCTTTCACTTTTTCAGCCTTGAGCGTTTCCGTCAATTTTTTCCTCTCTTTATTTTTATCGCTTTTGGTTCGATTTTCCTCCGCAATGTAAGTTTCTCTGGACGTTCAGTATTTTCCTTATTCAATCCAACTTCCAATTTAATTTTCCGTTTCCAATCCCTCTTTGTCTCGTGAAATCCTCTCCCTCCTTTGCCATTCTTTCTTGCCTATCCCCCGTTCCCTCGTCCTCCACCTCTTCCTCCTTCTCCTTCTTCTCCTTCTCCTCATCTTCCTCCTCCTCTTCCTCCTCCTTCACATTTTCAGATTGCCTCCTAGATCGATTTTGTTTCCTCATTTTTGTGGCATTTACATTTTTTTTCTATTTGATTTATACATGAAGTGCCATTTTCAATCTCCATTTCTCTTGACCTTCATCTTTATTTATTCGCTTTCCTCCTCGCTGTCCGTTTCCATTTGCATTATTTCATTCTTTTTCGTTTCTTTGTCTTGCGCTTTGTTTTTTTTTTGTTTTTTTGTATATTGTTTTCTTTTTCTCTTTACATTTTGTTTTATATTTTCTACTGTGTGTTTTTTTTTTTTTTCTCTTCCTTTCTCTTTGTCTTCTTACGAGTTCATCCCTTATTGTTTTTTTCTATTTTCTTTTCTTCCCTTCCTTCCATTTCCTCTTTTATATTCTTCTCTTGTTATCTTCCTTCTTTCTTTTCTTCATTCCTTCCGTCAACATCCTTCTCTTCTTTTTTAAGTTCTTTTCTCTCTTCTAAACCTTTACTTGCTTTACCTTTCTCCTCATTTTCCCTAACTGTGTATTCTTCTTTTTCTCTCTTTCTTCCTTCTCCTCTTTTCTTTGGTATTCATTTGCTTGTTTTCATATTTCCTTCAGTTTATTTATTCAAAGTATTATTTCTTTCTCTCCTTTCTTTACCTTTCCTCTCTTACTGTATATAATCTATTTTTTTATTCTTTTCTCTCTTCCATTCCTTCCTTTATCTAGTTTTCATTCACTCTTCTACCCTCCTATCTTCCCTTCCCCTCTTTCCTTCCCCTCATCCCTTCCCCCCTTCCCTTCCCTTCTTCCCTTCCTCTTATCCTTTCTCCTCATTCCTGTCCCTCTTTCCCTTCCCTTTCTCTCTCATCTCTTCCCCTTTCATCCCTTCCCCTCTACCCTTTCCCTCTACCCTTTCCCCTCTTCCTTTCTGTACTCCCTTGGCGGTACAGGGCAGAGAGAGAAGTTGCAGGGAGATAAGTCTTGTCTCATACGGTGTGACACTCCATTCCCGTCCCTGCCACGCTGAGAGAGAGAGAGAGAGAGAGAGAGAGAGAGAGAGAGAGAGAGAGAGAGAGAGAGAGAGAGAGAGAGAGAGAGAGAGATATGACCAACTGACCAACCGATCGATTATTATTGTTAGATATATAAACTAGAAAGCAAAATGGGAAAAATATGAAATGGAAAGCTTAGGGGAAAAATATATGTATTAAAATTGGGGAAAAAAGGATTAAAAAAAAATGGGTTAGCTTTGAGATGGTATAAGAAAATAAATAAATAAATGAAATAAGACTGAAAATATGAAGACATTTTTTAAGACATAATATCACCACCACCACCACCACCATCACCACCACCACCACCACCACCACCACCACCACCACCACCACCACTACCGCCAAAGAATCAGCATTATCGGCGCCGGTGAGGTAAGGGAGCCATCCAGAGACAGTCGTAAGTCAGCCTCGAGAGGGATCCACGTGATCTCCAGACGACCTGGATCACTGGCTCGGATCAAAGGTGCGACTTACTTACTGTGGCGGATCATGAAATATTGAACGCATTACACTCGGGGTTATGGTTTAGTACGGTGCCATTCTATCTCTACCTCTCTCTCTAACTTTCTTTTATCTCTCTCTTTCTTTTTCTCTATTTTTTCATTGTGCATTATATTTCTCATGTGTGAGGTTTTTTTTTTTCTTTCTCTCTCTCTCTCTCTCTCTCTCTCTCTCTCTCTCTCTCTCTCTCTCTCTCTCTTCTCTCTCTCTCTCTCTCTCTCTCTCTCTCTCTCTCTCTCTCTCTCTCTCTCTCT
>JAXIVD010007123.1:0-15000 GCA_036785275.1 Cancer borealis
GTCATTAACTTTATACATTATTCTTACGTGTTTCTACGAGTGTGTTTATAGTGACCTGTTGGCTGTGTGTGTGTGTGTGTGTGTGTGTGTGTGTGTGTGTGTGTGTGTGTGTGTGTGTGTGTGTGTGTGTGTGTGTGTGTGTGTGTGTGTGTGTGTGTGTGTGTGTGTGTGTGTGTGTGTGTGTGTGTGTGTGTGTGTGTGTGTGTGTGTGTGTGTGTGTGTGTGCGCGCGCGCGCGCGCGCGCGTGTGTGTGTGTGTGTGTGTGTGTGTGTGTGTGTGTGTGTGTGTGGGAAGAGAAGTGAGATTGAAAGTGATGAAATGTGAGATTATGTGGTGATAATGATGCTAATGATGATGATGATGATGATGGTGATGTTAGAGGAGTGATAATAGAAAGTGTTGATAGTGAAGGTGGATGCATAGGTGATAGTGAGAGTGAATTTGTGTATTAAGTCTCAGATAGTGAATGGATAGTGACATAATGTGTCTGAGTGGGTGATGGTGATGCTGGAGGTGATAGTGACGAGTAAAGGAGAGTGTATAGAGGAATGGAGGATATAGGAAGAAAATAGGGAATAGGGAGAAAGGAAGGTAAAGAAGTGAAGGAAGGAAATGGGAAGTGAAAAAATTTATAAGTCAAGGAATGGGAGAGGAAGGTGATGGGAAGGTATGGTGATAAAGAATATGATGGGAAGTATTACTCTTTATCTTAATTATCGCCTCCCTTCTCTCCTCCCTTCCCTTCACATAGTGGTAAAACAAGTGACCATCGCCTGTGTCTCATCTAAATGCAATACTAAAATAGATCCAAGTCTATTATTATTCACACCAAAAATACGTGAAATATATTTTTAACTTCAGAACACTTAATCATTTATTCTCAAAAATTTGATGATGTTTTTCTCCTTGCAGATGATTGGGTGTACGCGGTGTGACGTCATTGTCTCACCGACCAATGGGATCATGGCTTCACCCTGGCGTCACCAACGTAAGCAAACTGATGGCACCATGACGTCACGCACCGCTGTGACGTCACGGCCGGCACACGGTAAACAACCTGGACTTAATAACTTGTACACACTCAACACCCTTAGTCCGTTTTCCTTTCCATCCTCTTACGTACAAATTACTTCACAAAAAAAAAAGATAAATGAAAATTGATCTGCCCCGCGTCGTGCATAGGCCGCTGCGGTAGGTCTAAAAATAGCAACTCGTCTTGTGCCACAGTCGAAATACCAACAAAATGGCGGCCGGTGGAGGAGTGCCAGGTAGTGCCAGATGCTGAATTCTTTCCTTTCATCTCCCGCCGCCGCCGCAGCCTCCCTCAGTGCCGCCTTGGACTGGGCATAGAAAGCACCCGACTGTTCACGTATATTATTATTATTATTATTATTATTATTATTATTATTATTATTATTATTGTAATTGTTATTATTATTATTATTAAGGTTATTATTTTTTTATATTTATATTGGCATCGTGAAGGTAATGTTAACGTGGGTATACATGTGTGTGTGTGTGTGTGTGTGTGTGTGTGTGTGTGTGTGTGTGTGTGTGTGTGTGTGTGTGTGTGTTTGTGTGTTTGTATGTGTGTGTGTGTGTGTATGTGTGTGTGTGTGTGTGTGTGTGTGTGTGTGTGTGTGTGTGTGTGTGTGTGTGTGTGTGTGTGTGTGTGTGTGTATGTGTGTGTGTGTGTGTGTGTGTGTGTGTGTGTGTGTGTGTGTGTGTGTGTGTGTGTGTGTGTGTGTGTGTGTGTGTGTGTGTGTGTGTGTGTGTGTGTGTGTGTGTGTGTGTGTGTGTGTGTGTGTGTGAAATCATCTTCGACTCAAACTTTCCTCACATTTATTATTTTTTTTCTGTTCATTTCATGTCAACTGTTTTTATAAATGTTCACCTTTCAACACAATGCTCTTCCTGATTTCAACGCATTTCAACGCATTTTTCTTCAGTCTCTTACGCTTAGAAACAACGTGAATTTCCTTGTTACATTTTACAGTCTTTCTTATTTTCTTTGTAATTGGTCTTTGTAATTTGCTAACCACCCTCACTTTACTTCTACAGATTACTACATTCATCTTCCTAATATCTTCATTAATACTCTACAATAACTGTATCTGCCACTGTTCTTGTATCTTCCTAAACAAACTTGAGTATCTTTCAACACGAGTATCATTATTATATTCTTAACTCTACTTAATGCAAGAGTTCAGGAAGAATTTCAACTTTTTATTCTCTCTAAGTCCTTGGCTAACTATCTATGTCTCTGTTCTTGTATTTTCCAAAACAATCCCGTCTGTCTATAAACGAGTATCTGGTGGTTGTATTAAAGTATTAGTCAGTTAAAAATAGTTAACTTTACTCTGAGTCATCTTGGAAGTAATTATTTCGTCACTTTCCTCTCCATTCCTTCTATCAGTGTTCTTTCACATCTATATTGAAATACAAAACACGCGCACACGTACATATACACACACACACAACCACAACAAAGTAATAGATGAAGGGAACGTGAGAGGATAGCCATGAACACAAAAAATATTCATACATGACAAGAATGAATGAAAAGGTGAAACGTAAAGCAAGGAAGGCGGAAAGGACGGAAGGGAAGCCAGAACGGGAGCTAATCATCGTTATTATTACTTTGAAAACCAGATTCATGTCTATATTGATTAATCTTTCTCACCTGATATCACCTTGTCAAGCCACACTGTTACATACTAAGTGTCTGTCAAGGGATTTACTTTCTAGGTCCATCCTCAGCATCTTATCCTATGTTCTGAGTCCATCCTTCAGCCTCCTACCCTCCACTACAAAATATTCAACACACTTCACTTCACTTAGTCATTCTCATCCTTCCTCTCTGCTTGTTCTCATAACTTACTGATACACTCACTCACTCAAAGTATGTAACTCAGATCTCAACTCAACTCCCACAACAGCCTCACACATTCACCTCACTGTACTCTTGTCAACATGCTTCACTCACTCACTTGCAACACTTCACATCACCTCAAACAGATCAAATTTATCTTCCTCAAAGCACTGCACACATGAGGTTGACAGTCTCCCTTAAACGTGCAGTGAAAAATCTATCACTGTTAACGAAACTTACAAAATAATCTGAATTCCTTCCATCTACTCTTGCTACATAATTACACAAAAAATGTCAATGAACTGTAAGGATAATTTTCCAAAACCAATATTTTCTCCCATTGACTCCATTTTATGTGTCCATTACATAGTGCAATTAAAGTAAAATTACTCTACACACACTACCCATTACACCACAACATCTGCTGTGCCCACCTTCACCACACGCAAGGTACAGGATGGAACTACCACCCACACTATCTCTATGAATCTAAAACTAATAAGAGGGAGTACGAGACACAGAACTAGACATCCAGACAGACAGATAGACAGAAAGAAAGACAAAGAAGGACGTGAAGGCAGAAGGACATTGATACACCACTCTCGCCATCCCTACACACCCAAACACTAGTCCTTCAACCTGACGCAAGGCTTATCATCACCTTTGTCTGGGTTATATTTACTCTCTAAGTCTATGGTTACATACACTCTCATCACCTGCGTTTCCTTGCATTTTCGAAACTCTTGGCAATCAGGACCAAATTGTCTGCATCCAACAGCCTGTCAATGATTCAGTTACTAGTGTAATTATACGGATTTTTACGGCACATTCTTCATTTCCTATTCTGTCTACTTTTACACAGTTTTTCTTAACCATTGCAGTATTTCATCATCACTTATACCAGCCACTCCTCTCCTCTCACTTCCCTTCGTGCCCACCAAACCAATCCTCTCAGCACCATGTCAAAAGCGTTTCCTAAAACAACAAACCAAAAATATAACAAATTTTGTCCTCAAGTACTTCTCTTTAAGCTGTTTAACTGTAAATATTGGATACGTTTTGCCTCAATCTGGTTCATAATCAAACTGCATTGTAACCATCTATGTGCGCTCTTCTTAATCATACTATGTCTCAAAAAATGTCATAGTTTAGTTTCGTAATTGTCGTGTCTTAATTATTGCCACGTCGTTCGTTCATACAGTATTCAAACAGTCATTCCCTCTTGTAAGACTACTTCACAAGGCAGTTTCATTCGTGTGTCTAAAACTAACTCTACAATCATGCAGAGTATAATAAAACTTAAACCATAAAGTACAAGGATCACAAACTTGCTCATCACCTCAACGTCAACAAAACCTGGTAATCGGTTTCACTTCCCACAAGATCGATGGGCTATGTACCGGCGGTCTTGTGTCATACTTTGTTACTTAGTGCTCTCCTATTAATCTATGTACTTATCCATGTATTGTGTTTTGACCTTCATAACTGCTGGCCTCTCCTACCCTCACAACCTCTATGCACGAGACCTTCTATTCATTCTCACTCCTATTCTGCTCATCTAAGGCAAGAGTTAAGCATGATTTTGACACCTGTATTCTATTAAGTTTTAGCCTTACTCTAGTTTTTTTTCTGCTTTCATATATACGCCTTTCTGCTGTTACTAAATGGGAGTGACAAGGCAAATATAACTAGCTTTTGTCTGCTTTCCTGAATGGTTCTTTCATCTTGTTCTATCTTGGGCTGGGTATAAGTATTGCGTAGAATTTTAGTTCGATTTCGTTTTGTAGTTATGTAGCTCAGTATTTTTGATGTATATGAAAAGAAGAGTTCTAAATGTGTGTGTGTGTGTGTGTGTGTGTGTGTGTGTGTGTGTGTGTGTGTGTGTGTGTGTGTGTGTGTGTGTGTGTGTGTGTGTGTGTGTGTGTGTGTGTGTGTGTGTGTGTGTGTGTGTGTGTGTGTGTGTGTGTGTGTGTGTGTGTGTGTGTGTGTGTGTGTGTGTGTGTGTGTGTGTGTGTGTGTGTGTGTGTGTGTGTGTGTGTGTGTGTGTGTGTGTGTGTGTGTGTGTGTGTGTGTGTGTGTGTGTGTGTGTGTGTGTGTGTGTGTGTGTGTGTGTGTGTGTGTGTGTGTGTGTGTGTGTGTGTGTGTGTGTGTGTGTGTGTGTGTGTGTGTGTGTGTGTGTGTGTGTGTGTGTGTGTGTGTGTGTGTGTGTGTGTGTGTGTGTGTGTGTGTGTGTGTGTGTGTGTGTGTGTGTGTGTGTGTGTGTGTGTGTGTGTGTGTGTGTGTGTGTGTGTGTGTGTGTGTGTGTGTGTGTGTGTGTGTGTGTGTGTGTGTGTGTGTGTGTGTGTGTGTGTGTGTGTGTGTGTGTGTGTGTGTGTGTGTGTGTGTGTGTGTGTGTGTGTGTGTGTGTGTGTGTGTGTGTGTGTGTGTGTGTGTGTGTGTGTGTGTGTGTGTGTGTGTGTGTGTGTGTGTGTGTGTGTGTGTGTGTGTGTGTGTGTGTGTGTGTGTGTGTGTGTGTGTGTGTGTGTGTGTGTGTGTGTGTGTGTGTGTGTGTGTGTGTGTGTGTGTGTGTGTGTGTGTGTGTGTGTGTGTGTGTGTGTGTGTGTGTGTGTGTGTGTGTGTGTGTGTGTGTGTGTGTGTGTGTGTGTGTGTGTGTGTGTGTGTGTGTGTGTGTGTGTGTGTGTGTGTGTATACTGACCAAAACCTATGTAATTGCTTCACATCATATTACTTATCATTATCGTATTTCACACCACACAACTGCCTCCTATCTATCTCTTCTTCTATCTATATTTACCTAGATGCACATAAATTCACTGTTTCTTAGGTGATCGTATTCCATCATCCTTCTATTCATCCTTTCCTTATGTAATTGCAACGTAACTATCTTCTTATAACGACTCAACATGTCTTAAGTCTTAAACTCTTTGTCTATATAATTTTATTTTCTGTTAGTGTGCATGGCTGTGAGTATGTTAAATTTTAGTCAGCTGTGTAATTTTTGTTGTTTTATTTCTATATAATACGATTCATTGCTTCGTGAATTCAATACTGTCTATCACTCTTTCATGTTCGGTTACTTGTATGCATTCGGTTCACCCTGGCTCCACTATTACTATTACTACTATTACTATTACTATTACTACTACTACTATTACTATTACTACTATTCTTAATACTACTACTATTACACAAAGTCCTTTAGTCTACACTCCAAACGTATGACACTTAACACAAATATTACTTTAATAATACCTTGTAAAATCATACATCGTTTATTCACTTATTATAATTCTTTGGAGTGAGTTATGCATTTTGTTACGTTTTGCATTGAACTTTAAACTTGCATTCTATTTTTCTATTTATTTTCTTTCATGAGTCACACTACATATCTGAGAAACAGCTAGTTATATGTATGGAAAAGAAGACAATCTATTTTTACTCAGAACCTTTCATGCATCGATCCTATATTCTGTTTAACAATTAAATCTGATGAGCAAGCAAGAAAAGGAAACATTACACAATAGCAAGTAATAATAATACGTGACTAATCTTATCTACCAGACTTATTTCTATATTAACTCTGATTTCTGGTTGAGAGTGAAAAACCGATGACTAAACAAGAGGAAGAATTGATTGATTGATTTTCTGAAGGCGTCGCACATGAGGAGACACCAAGCATTAGGAAAGACTAGAAATACGATGAAAATATAAGTGAATCAAGTTTAACTTTACACATTGAAACACTTAGTCAGGCTGCGAGGTTACCAATATTACTGTAACGGATATCATGTAAATTTTGCTTCAAGTTACCTAATTATGTGACGGTCATCAGCATGGGATAATTGAGTCTTACTTTGCTTTGTTCGTTTTAAATTGATCGTATGGAAAGGGTGTTACATTAAGCCTATGTCTACACACAGGCCTATATGCAGTAGTCAAAAGAGTTATCTGTATTTTATCTTTATCTTGCTACCTGAGTTTCTAAGGTGACTGTCTTGATTTTATACGCCATTTTTATTTTACAGTGTTGTCGGTATTGTAATGAGTTTTATTATTATGTTCAGTTTTCACCTTTTACTTCAGTTGTATTACATATGTTCTTCCTTTCTATACGAGTTTCAAGGGGGAGTGTAAAACTTATAGTGTATTTCCATCGTACATCAGAAGATACTGTGATGTATTTCGTTATACTGATTAGTTTTTTATTTTATTTAACTTATTATGATCAATCTAATAGCAACTTTTTTTTTTCGTGTTGTTTTGGAATTGGTTGGTGCAGCCTAGATGGAGTGGGCGAGGCTCCGCCCTACTGTCTGACGTAAGAAGTACATGCTTCGGCCATTTTGTGAGGGTGCACACACGCACACACACACACACACACACACATACACATACACATACACATACACATACACACACACACACACACACACACACACACACACACACACACACACACACACACACACACACACACACACACACACACACACACACACACACACACACACACACACACACACTGTACTACCTAAACTACACCCATTACAATCCATTACTTATTACAGGTGATGACGCAGTGAACTATGACGCTGCCTTCCTATTGCACGCCCACACGCCCATGCACCTACGCCGCCACGCCCACATCCCCGCCCATGCCCCTCACCTAGCGTGCTTACAACCTGCACGCCCCAACACCTTCCTGAGGGACATCTGTGGAAACTAACACATACTTTCCATCTTAATCACGTCACTGTTATAATGTGACACGAATTAATGTGTTACGTGAAGCACATTTGAGGTGATTTACAGTTTAATGGATGACCTTCATTACAGACGTGTACTTAATGGATGAGGCACATCAGTAATGAGTCTCAAGTAAGTGTAATGATAAGGTGTAACAATGCAGTCACTGTTGCAATCGTCCTCACTTCTAAGGCATGAAGAAGAGAGAGAGAGAAAGTATGTGTTTGTTGTCAATGTTGCGTTGATTGAGGTAGGACATCAAGATGGAAGGAAGGGTAGTGTTGGGAGGTGGGGAAGGTGGGGAGGAAGGGGAGGGAGGGGAGAAGAGCAGGGACGGGGAGGGGCGATGCGCAATGACGAGACGCACCACCACCACCACCACCACCACCACCACCGCCGCCAACACCACTATAGTTCTCCACGCGTCCACCAGATGCCACCCTGTGATACGCCACGGCAGCCGTCTTGATAGCCACCACGGGGCCTGTTTACCCTCCCCAGCACGGCCTCGTTGATGCTGGACAAGGGTAAAGGAACGAAGGTTGCTGAAGAAGGAGAAAGAGTGATAACTAACAAGGAAGCAGCTGCCGAAGGGGATGGAGAAGCAAGACTACCTCAGCTTTGCCTGTTCACCGTCGCACCGCTTGACACGCCGAAGGGAGCTGCAGTGAGTATCAAAGTAGTGGTGTTCTTATATCTGTGTCATCCCGCGGACCCTGAAACACATCTCCACCAGCCCGTGTGTGTGAAGAAGGAGGGGGAAGGGACGGGGGTAGAAGTGATCGCGTGTGAGCTAAGGTTGTTGGTGCTCACAGCCACACACTCGCAAACCAACTAAGTGATGTTTGGGTTCTTACTGTTCACCACTTGAAGGAAAGGCGTCACTGTGCACTGGGTGTCAAAGGAAGTCATGTAAGTGGTGCGTAGATGACAGGGCATACATCCCTCCCAAGGGCTCCTCGTGTTGTGCCATTGCCCTAAGACGCTCCATGCTCTCCTACCCTTCTGTCACGCCCTCAATCATCACCCAAAGCAATACATCCTTCGTGGAATGACGCCGAAGGAACACACTGGCTCAAGGGAACACCACCAGGCCACCCTTACTAGGACTTGGCACCCTATCCTCTGTACCCCCTCCCCCCAACCCAGTGCCCCTCCTTCACCCCAGTCAAGAAGTGGTCAGGTTAAAGTGAGTTTCCCCTGACCTGACCCTTGACCAGCACCACCTCAATAGACAAGTTAAATTGAAGTGGGTTCGTTACTGTGAGAGGGGAGGGGGAGGGAGGAATGGAGAGAAGGAGAGAAGGTTGGAGGGAAGGAAAAATGAGAAAGTAAGGTTCGCCTCACACCAGCCTGGGAGCGTTGAGGTCTCTGTCACACACTCAGAGGGAGAGCGAGCGAGGAGAGCCACAGGTTGTACTAAGGGAAAGGTTTGCATTGCCTTCCCACCATCCCCGTCTGGCCGCAGGAAGGCAGGACACTCACCAAAACCAACACAAGCTGAACGATCGTCAACTACATAACAACTGCTACAAAAAATATAATTGAAGTGAAGTACGTTTTCTTCAATAGAATCGTGAATATTTGGAATTCTTTACCAGTACTTTATTACGGTCCTTCAAGAGATAAATTACAATCACGATCATAATCACAATCATAATCACAATTAATCACACATCATTCCCACAACATCCTAAAGACTTGAATCACAAAGGAACTCACAACATCCTTACATCAGTGACTCCTTCCATTATTCCCATGAACTTTCTCTCCTACAACTAACTATCCTTGCTGTCTTAATCAAATTTTCTCGTCTTTCTACGTCATTATAATCGTCTCTTTCTTATTCTATATATTTGTGTCCAGCTTCCTGAAGGTAATACTTGAAGTGGAACATCCTAACCTCACTCTCTCCCGTCTTTCAAGTGTTAGTCTCAAGTCTTAGCTTCTAGTGATCTATATATACAGTCTCCATCACCATCAGTGCAATGTATCTACCTGGTGATGGTGTTTAGTCCAATATTCATGTCTTCCTTGTGGAGAAATATATAGAATTTGCCTTTTTTTCTCGTGTGTGTATGTACCAGTTTGATTTGGTATTTAAAGATCCATATTTATACTATTCTTCTTATGTAGAAGGTAATGTAAGATGATATTTAGTATTATTTCAATGTGTCAACGGGCTAATTTATGGATGAAAACGCATCATCACATGTAAAAAAAAAAGAAAAAGAAAAAAAAAAAAGCCTTATTCTAAAACACCAAAAACCGGGAACTATTTTTCAACATTTTATCTTTTATACATTCAGTAACTTTACAACGTTAATATTTGTTAATTTATAAGCATTTAAGACTCAAATGAAACTTACTGATTACTATGTATATATTAACATCTACTTAACATTGCAGGTGACCAGAATAACAAGACCAAAAGAGACTTACAAGCACTACGAGTATTAAGAAGACCAAGAGGAAGGTGCCAGGAGGTGTGAAGGGAATAAGGCAACACCACCACCACCACCACCACCACCACCACCACCACCACCACCACCAAGGGCATCACAACACCCTTATCAAGAGCCTGCCACGACCCCACAAGTCCAAGGGCGTCCCTGCATACTCCTAGGGCTGTGACTGATGACCTGACCACAAAGGACTCTGTACAATGACCTCACACCACACCACGACACGCCTTGACCTATGATGACTGCCTGACCTCATCGGCTATTCATTACACCAAACAAATTCTATATTAAAAAAAAAAAAAGTTCTTGAAGGAAAAATCTGTAATTATAAGGCAATTGGTACCTGATCATGGAACTCAAAATTATTATTTGAAAAGACGAAGTGAAATGTACAATCGGCAAAATTTTAGAATATCTAAAAAAAAAAATTCTGAGAATCATGAGAACAATCCCTTCATACAAAACCCAAAATTTTTCCCAAATTTAAGGTAAGAGTAAAGATTTATGAAAGAAAACTATTACAGAACAAAAAAGAACAATAAAAACTGCAGCTAATTGGTCATTACCTTTAGAATTACGTGATGTCATAATGTTAATCAATAGATAACTAAATTCTTTGTTAAAAAATTATGAATACAAGCAAGCTTCACTCTATTGCTTTCTCTTTCTCTTTCTCTGTCTTTCATTTACTCTCTTTCTCTCTCTCTCTCTCTCTCTCTCTCTCTCTCTCTCTCTCTCTCTCTCTCTCTCTCTCTCTCTCTCTCTCTCTCTCTCTCTTTCTCTCTCTCTCTCCCTCTTTCTCTCTCTCTCTCTTTGTCTGTCACTCACATATATATATATATATATATATATATATATATATATATATATATATATATATATATATATATATATGTGAGTGAGAAAAAATCTGACAAATCAAACACAAAAATTTACACGCACACACACACACTTTTCCTTTTCTTAACTTGACTTGACATTTGCTTGACTTGTTAAGTATCATTGTCTCTATCATTATCATCGTTATCATCATCAGGGTGGTGAGAGGAAGGCTCTAGAAGCGTCAAATCCAAGAAGGTGACGATTAACATTCATTGTAAGACAGATCGATGCAGGAAAAATTGATAAACCATAATATTAAAAAGACTCGCTAAATACCACTAAAAATATGATCCAAAAGGACTGTTCAGGGCTGTGGCTGGGGCTGAGGACCTCCATTGTGGCTACATGCTTTGTTTTAACCAACACCACACTTATTACAACTTTCAACTCCTCCAACCTGTCACTTTAGTGTGTTAAGTGAAATACAAGTTTGTCAAATATAGTAATGCATGGGAATGGATGGAGGGAGGTGATATATTTATTTTTTTCCTTTTATCTCTTTTAATTAAGTTTATTTTGTGTGGAAATGAAATGGTGAAGAACTTTCCTTCATAGTTCTTGTTTCCAATATTGTTTTGTGTTTCTAAATTTCCTTCTATGTTTTATTTTGTTATATCTTAAAATTACTTTGTCAATGTTTTTTTTTTCCCTTTTTTCACGTTTTTCTGTCTTTAGAAATTGCATTGTTGGTGGTATTTCCTTTATTATGCTGTTCTATTATCAAGCATCTATGTTGGTGTTTTCCCTTTTTTACTATTCTATCTTTAACAAAAAATCTATGTTGGTATTCTTTTTTATGTTGTTTCCCTTTTTAGAAACTATTATTAATGTTATTTTTCCTTTTTTTCATGCTATTCTCTTTTTAAAAACTGGTGGCTGTGATCTATTCTTTCTCATGCTCTTCTTTCCTTAAAACTGTTCTGTTAGTATTCATTTTCTCTATTCTTATGCTGTTCTATTCCATAATGTCACCAACTTTCCTATTCTTTACCCTGACAACGGGAAGAAATGTTAATCTGGTTTTTATTCTCGTCCTTTCTCTTCCTTCCTTGCATGTCGCTAATAATGGCTGTCTATGTACTCTGCTTTGCTCTGTTCCAATCTGCTGTTTGTCATTACTCTCTCTTTCTCTCTCTCTTCAGTGGTAGCTTATATAACATGATCTTGCTTGCTTGTTCCTAGTATGCATGCTAACTAGTACTATCATGAACACGTATCCTTGTTCTACGTTCTGTATGCTTGTTCTAACCTTACTCGTTAATCAGTGCTATTGTTAATACTATCCTACATTTCTGCATCTAAATTATATCTGTTTTTCTGTTAGTACTATTCTAAGAGTATGTACACCTGTCAGCACTGTTTTCATCACTTGTTACTAATGCATCGCTTATGTAGATTCTTGTTAGTACATTATCAGCTGCTGTCTTTAGTATAAGTCTGTGTAGCATCCCAACACTGCCTCTATTTCCTGTCTCTTACAAGTATTTCCAAAGTCTGTCTAATCGTATATTTCCCAAAGCTCTCTTAGTTATGTTTTCTTACGATATTTTTCACTAGCATCACTAAAACAGTATATTATATTCGCTAAAATCCCTAGGAAGACCCCTTAAGTTACCTGTTACAAGCTTACTTTTAAAAAACCCCAAAATACTGTTCAAACTACAGCTTTTCCTTGACACTCTCCTTGTCTTCTTCCTAAACAAGCTGTCCTAGGTACTACTTCCTTCCTCATTCTTTTACATACACAGACAGTCCTTGCCCCTAGCACCGCCCAGCTCTTTGTCCTTAAAGTGACGTCCCTACACACAGTAAGGACAAGCGTAGTGTTCACTGCATCACACTAAAGTCACGTCATGAAAAGTTAGATCAATGTACCAAAATCGATGAGTTAATGTGGGATATAAACAAAATATGATGACATATTGATTAGCTTGGCGTAGATACAGTTCGTGATACAAGTTGTTGTTGTTAAATAGACAGAGGTAAAAATGTACGTCAATATTTGCAAGGCCCGCCATAGCTACCTTTAATAAGTACAAAATCACCAATCACAAAATTTTTCATCGCGATTTCTGCTTGAATTTATCCCTCTATTGGATGATACAAAAACCCAAAGAACTGAAAATCCTTAAAAGACAAAACAAAATAAAAATCGAGGGCGTCGCAGCCCCCGCCTCGTCCCTCCCCGGGCAGACCCAGCCAACGCCCGACGCGCACCAGTACCTAGAGGGGCAGTACTTCCCTTCACCAGCACCACGCCCTCGTCAGGCTGGTGGTGAAGGGAAGCTGCATAACGTGACACCTAAGGGCACTATGTAGGAGACGCGGAGTCCTTCGTGCGGCGAGTGAGGGAGGGGCGGGGGTGGACGGGAGGCGGCGGCGGCGGCGGCAGAGGTTTGAGCGGGCGAGCGGGTGGCAGTAGCGGTGGAGCATCTGGCGTCACACCTCTCACCACCTGTAGGGCACGACATTCCCTTCCCACCCTTGACCTGGCGTGCCCCGGGGCGTGTGTGGCAGGCGGTGACCTGGTGAGGCCTTGAAGCACCTGGCCAGCTCACCGGCGTCATTACCTGGCTCCTTTTATCTACTTTTTTCGACGTGAGTGGAGGCGATGCGTATCACGGGGACTCCGGTGCTCTCCCTCCCCCCCCTCGGAGCAACACGGTGACGTAACACACCGCGTCCTCTACTGTTTATTCCAGTGCAAAGTGCCAGCCAGTGCCAGCCAGTGCCAAGCCTCGAGGCCATGGATTAAGTGCTCTCTCAGTGATAAGAGTGACGACGTGTTGTTATTTGTGTGATATCCGACGTAGCAAAGCGATTGGCGCTTAAATAGTATATGTGTGTATATGTGTGTGTGTGTGTGTGTGTGTGTGTGTGTGTGTGTGTGTGTGTGTGTGTGTGTGTGTGTGTGTGTGTGTGTGTGTGTGTGTGTGTGTGTGTGTGTGTGTGTGTGTGTGTGTTAATACGTACATGCTGTTGACCATACGATACAAAGATATGAACCAAAGTTGTTGATCCGCTTTTCTGCCTCTCAGATGCTCACAATAATTCACTTTCAATGCCTCTCAGTGCTGCCATGTTGAAGGAAGAAATGAAAAGAATATAGAGCATCTGTACCATGATGAAATATAAGAACTGTTGCAGAGTCAGGTGCAGTGCAAAGGTTAGATGTGCAAAGTAAGTCATAGTGAATGGAATCAGTGTGGAAAGTGCAATACAACACCACCAAGAGGAATCAAGAGGAATCAAGAGAAGACAAGGCATACAACATAAGAGGATTCAAAACACGTAAGTCTTACTCTATATGTATTATTAGCTACTTATAGATGTTTATAGTTTTTGTCTATCAAGTGAAGTCAGTTAAAAAGGGATGTATAAGCTATTCGTAACCAGTCCAATTTTCATCTTTTCTTAGACCTAACCTTACCCTCCTCCCGGTAAAATAATGCATCAGTACAGGCAAACATCACCTTCCCTTCACCTAAGATGCACTCCTTCACCTTCACTGCCATTTAATTGATTTTCAACATCCTAAAAACTGCCTTTCTCCATTTATTTCTGAACCACGAACAGGGAAAAAAACTCATCTCCCTTCATTCCAAACACCATTACCTTCCATTTGAATACATGATTTGCCTTCAGTTAGTTTCAATTATCGTTCAAATCCTCACCTTCTTCTAGACAGTAATTCATCCTTCCAGTCGCTCCCATCAGTCACAAGTCATCAATCAAGGAAGTCAAATTAGTCACAATCATTGCATTCAAGCCTATCTATAGCATCTGTCAGTATCATAAGAATTTTCTGCCTGTCGTCTATCGCAGTGTTCCGTAAGTTGAGTCAATACCTTGTCCTGCCAGACACTAAATATTAAGTTTATAGAAAGTTTAGTGTTATAACTGTGGTGTCAGAGAGGTGCACGTAAATGTCTTAAAAAAATGAAGTCATGAAGTATTAAATATCAAAACTAGAGTAGAAAAGGAATCAATTTAGTCATAATATTTTTATAAAAGAATTTAAGTCTAAAATTTATG
>JAXIVD010007124.1:5000-20000 GCA_036785275.1 Cancer borealis
ATCTACTTTGGTATGCGATCTACACTTTATATTGCGATCTACGTGTCATGAATCTACTTTGGTATGCGATCTACATTTCATATTGCGATCTACGTGTCATGAACCTACTTTGGTATACAATCTATACTTTATATTGTGATACACGTGTCATGAATCTATTTTGATATGCAATCTACACTTTATGTTGCGATCTACGTGTCATGAATCTACTTTGGCATGCGATCTACACTTTATATTGCGATCTATGTGTCATGAATCTACTTTGGTATGCGATCTACACTTTATATTGCGATCTACGTGTCATAAATCTACTTTGTTTGTGAAGAAAGTGTGAGTGAAATTGAAGGTCCTACGAGGAGAGGAAGGCCAGTTGTAAGATGGAAGAGAAGGAGGATACTATTCTATACATTTTTGACGTAAACCTCATACTTTTCGAGTTATTCAAAATAACATGATTTCTGCCAAGAAGTCAAATATGTAGACAATGTTAGTTATTTTGTGGCCGTAAATTCCACCAAAATTGAGATTGAAAAAGGTTTTCCCATTTTACTATGTAAATGTTAGTCCTACAGGAAAATTGTATATAAGTAAAGTTATGGAGTTTGATAATGTCTACCTCATATTGTCATCATCTTTCCAATAATTCAAATATCTATGAAGAAAATTAAATTAAAATTTTGTGAAAGAAATTAATGCATAATACTTTACCCTTCTATATCTATATCTATAATTACATTCCAATTCAGTATTATTAAAGCTCAATAGAACGAACGACTCCTGCTCTTTCTTTTATATTCTATATGTTTTCTTACGTTAATTCCATACATTTCGAGTTATTTCAAAATGTGATTTATCCCAAAAATTCTAAGGGCGTAGCTACCTTACAAAATTTCATACACATTTCCATACCTCCGAATCTCATGAAAATTGTTACAATGAGGTTTTCGATTATGCTGAACACGACTCTGGCCTTATTCTCCTGATTAAAATTGTATTTCACCCTTGCTTGCCTAATAACATTAATGAAATAACCATTATTTAACTTTACTGGCTGATGCTGGTCTCATATGACAAAACCTAACTATTTCAATTACGTTTTCTTTATGTTTTATATATATATATATATATATATATATATATATATATATATATATATATATATATATATTATAATATGTTTTACAATGTAGATATCATTTCAAAATAAAATTTGTACGGTATAGATACTTTTCCTTGTAGATAACAAGCCAAAGTACGGTGTAAATATTTTTTCCCTGTAAATAACAAGCCAAAGTAGCACCAAAACTTAGTAAAGATAGTCCAGAAACATGTTAGTGAAGCAAGTGAAGTCCTAAATCTTTTTCACCCAACGCAGGTGAATGAAGAATCATTGAGAGGAACTAAGATACAAGCATGGACTTTACAACTGAAGCTTCAACAGGTAAGATGTAAAAAATGTTTATTTATTTATTTATTTTTTTATTATTATTATTATTATTATTATTATTATTATTATTATTATTATTATTATTATTATTATTTTTTTTTTTTTGTGTGTGTGTGTGTGTGTGTGTGTGTGTGTGTGTGTGTGTGTGTGTGTGTGTGTGTGTGTGTGTGTGTGTGTGTGTGTGTGTGTGTGTGTATATAAATCAAAATCAGAATCAGACTCGTAGTATTTTGCTTAGACTTTGTGTACAAAATATGGAACATAACTCCAACCTTACTTCACTACAATTAGAATCTCCTACCAGCATTATCCATTTTACTGTTTCTAATAATTTATTTAAACTCTAGGGTATCTTCTATTATTTTTTCTTTTTCATATTTGGTCCGATTTTTAGTTTTGTTTGGGACGTATGCAACTACCATGATTGAGTGTGTGTATATGTGATTGCGTGTGTGTGTGTGTGTGTGTGTGTGTGTGTGTGTGTGTGTGTGTGTGTGTGTGTGTGTGTGTGTATTAGTCATTGTAGGCGAGTGATTAATCACATATTTGTTTAGTGTTATCAACAATGGTCACCATGATTCTATGAAATAAGAATGTATAAAGATAACGCAATAGTTTGGTATTACCGGCCAAGTTATATTTTGCCTTTCCTTGTAATTACGTTTCTCGGAAATGTTGCCAGTTGCTTCATTGTACCTTCCTTGTGCACCCCCCCCTGCCTCCCCCCCCCTCTTTTCTCTCTCTCTCTCTCTCTCTCTCTCTCTCTCTCTCTCTCTCTCTCTCTCTCTCTCTCTCTCTCTCTCTCTCTCTCTCTCTCTCTCTCTCTCTCTCTCTCTCTCTCTCTCTTGTAGCCTTACATCTGTCACTTCACTGCAGATAAGGAGTGGTGCTTGTGAGATCGGTAGTTACATAGTTGTTTATCTTGATATTATAAGGCCGTGGAAAATTTTAAATACCTCAATTAGGTCCCCTTGTAGTCTACGTTTGGATAAACTGAATAAATTCAGCTCCTTAAGTCGTTCTTCGTAAGGCTTGTTTCGCATTCTAGCCTTCTAGGGATCATTATTGTGACTTTTCTTTGTAATCTCTCCAGCTTATCAATATCTTTTTTGCAGTAAGGTGACTAGGACTGAATGCAATATTTTAGATGACGGCGCACAAGTGTATTAAATAGTGTTAGGATAACTTTTTCAGATTTGTGCTTCCGATGAAGTCGCCCAGTTTGTTAGCCTTCTTAACAAATTCTAAACAATGTTTTCTTGGTTTAAGGTCGCTAGTAATAGTTATTCCTAAAAAATGTAGGTAATTCACGATAACTAACTTTGGATAAACTGTTCAAATGATTCTTAACTTGGTTAACTTAGAGTTGACAATAATATATATATATATATATATATATATATATATATATATATATATATATATATATATATATATATATATATATATATATATACATTGATTTATTTACTTATCTACATATTTATAATACAGGCATGTTCGTACAGACAGATATTTTTTATTATACTAACTAATCGAAAATCCATTAAGTTTGTGTCCTAATCTCGCAGTGATGGAACCAATATATAATTACGTTTAAAAAAATAAATTAATAATGACCTTTATTGCAGTAACGAACAACAATGTAAGACGAAAAAGTCTCTGGCGAAAACTTGTTTTGCTGATGTGGAAGAACTTGTTGCTTCGACGACGCCACTGGTTGCTCACTGCCTTCGAAATCTTTCTGCCCACTCTTCTGTTCACGCTGCTGGTCACCATCAGGGTCCTCCCTGACAGCGTTTTCATCCCTCATTTTGTTGACCAGGCAAGTTTTCATTCTTCAACAAATGTTCGTCTATAAGTTCCTCTCTCTTTAGTATATCTGTTATTTTTTTTTTTGAACATTACTACAATAGCATAATATTCATTTTCATGTAAAAAAGAAAACTGATCATGGTTTACAAAATTAGATTTATGAAAAATACATTTAAATGACGCTCAAAAAGCAAATACACACTTCCTAAGCGGGCAGCGAAAATTTAGTTCTCTAGAAAAAATCCAAAATGAATGTCGAAAAACTGAATTAATCAGTCTGTTCCTGAATTCCTTATTGAAAAAGGATGAAATGAAGATACTGATTCTCTCCTGTAGTAGGAAGATGGAGAAATTGGGTTAAAGTTAGTTTACATACAGCTTATCAGGAGTTGTTGAAATTCCAGACACGTACCAATAATGATAATGTTGGTATAATGTAGGAAAAGATCCAACGAATTATGAAATATCATGGGAAGTCAATGAAAGTAACGAACCCTGTGTGATGAACAGTTTTATCTTGGAAAAACAATTGAAACGGTGCAAAAAATGGAAGAAGATATAGCGAGGCCTGAAATATGAAACCTGCAGTTGACATTCTTGGGAACAGGCATTATAAAAGTGGTTAATTTTTCATATTTTTTATGTCTTGCACCTGTAGTGCCGGTAGGTTTGATGGAGCCGTTAGATGGTCGGCCTCCGCCCGTTAGTAGAGCGGGTTAGATCAAAAGAACTGACAACTGAATTCATGAGTGCATTACGAACAGAAGAGTCCAACTAGGATAAGTGTTTTTTCTATATCAATTAACCGTTGACGCCAGTAGGCTTATGGAGACATAGATGGACTTGTCTCGCCTATTATTTGGCGTAGGTTTTCATATTTTTTATAGTGACGCCTCAAATGTTTATGTTGAGAACGTGCGAGGCTAATTGCTACTACAGCTTCAGGTGCATATAACATTGTAAGTCCCGTCTGAGGACAGTATGGCAGCAATATGGGTAGTCTTTGGTCACTCGGCGGTGATATCAAAGAATGAAAAGTGGTCATCAAATAATGGGGAATAATGGGTTTAGAAGAACAAACTGTTAAGATATGTTCTAAAGTGTTGGACGCATCTCAAAGGCATTACAAATGAATTATTATGCCAGCATCTTTGAACAGCAAAGTTAAATGCTTTCTAACTAAAATAATGAACGTTGAAAATTGTTTTCATAAACTTCTGTGAAGGGAAACAACTTAAGCTTAGCGTCATCTTAATGACTGAATAATAGATGAATAAGGATAAGAATTAGCCTGTTCGCAGTGAGCATCTTGATACCAGACAGTGCCAGATTTTGTAATTTTTGCCGAAAATAAATACTCTTTTGGGCAAGTTTTACAAGCTTACACAGGTGTATTATTGCACATTAATGCGTCTGAAATTTAAGTCAATTAATCCCATGATGTCTGACGGCATATGACATCGTTTGAGCCTCTATTCATAATTTCAGATTATATTCTAAAAACAGCTTATATTTGTATCAAGGCAAGCAATTTGTCATTTTCTACTGACCTCAATGGGCGTATACCGGTACATACTTTCATTTGAATGTACCAAACAATAGGCAAATCCATGTAATGCATAGAAAATAAAATTTTGTGTCGCAGACTTAATTTTTTCCAGTACGATAGCTATATCTTCGGCTACTGGCAGCAAACCACATTAAACACTAGCAGGCTACTCAGAGCAACTCCTGATGGCATTGTCAGCTGCAAATGCTGTGGCAAGGGTTTATTAGAAGTAAAATGTCCCCATAGTGATAAATAAATATCAGTCTTCCTAACGGCGTTTACTATACTGCGTCGTACGTCTGGGAGCGTTGGTTTTTTATTTTATTTTTCACTGATGATTTTCGTAAATTGGATGTGACAGTGATTTCCTATATTTTTTAACACACTCAGATAAAATGTATAAGCCGAAATCAATATCCTTTTATTTTTACTGCTCATACTTAAGGCCTCTTCTATTTGTTCCCAATAATCTACTCCGGATTCTGCTCTGAATCCGAATCTGTTTTGGATTAATTGGGTGCAAATAGAACAGCAGAATCTGTTTTGGATTCGCTGGATGAAAACAATAATAATGAGAGGCCAGTCGCTGCCCAGCCGTCACACTAGTCACTTTTCCGAGGGAAAAAAGATCAAGTGTTTACTGTTTACAATTTTAGCGCCTCTGTTTATCACCCGCTACCGCCTCTAGTGCCCCCAGAAATCCTTGGAGTGACGTTCACTCCAAGACCTGAGTGTGGACAGCTTGCTGTAGTCTGTGTGAGACGACGATTGCCAGCCTGAGTGTCGTCACAGAGCAGTCGCCTGCCCAGGTGGCGGCGATACCAACCGGGCCGACCGCCATGGACGTCGAGTCTAGCTCGGCTTTCCCTCCTCTCTCCGCTTCGAACAAGCGGGAACTTTCACCGGAGAGGGCTGCCCCAGACAAAACACCTCGTACCTGCCAGGATCCCCATTAGCCTTCGGACCAAGAGTACACCAAGGCGTCCTTTCTCCTCCGTGCCGTCTCCGGGGCACGGGTCTTCAACAACCCCAGTAAGGTTTCCCATGCCCTCCTCAACTCTGCCTTCGGGAAGTATATCATAGAAGGGGAAACAAAATGTCTGGGCAATGGGTCTGCCCTCATTCTAGCTGTGTGGGAGCACCTACTTCCTAAGGTACCAGACCTACAGAGGGGCACTTTCCATCTGGGGGAATGGGAAGTTACCTGCCGCAGGGCCGAGAGGGACTGCGGCGATTACCAGTATGCCAGGGTGGGACCGCTGGCAGTCGAGACAGACCTTGTTGAGGTCCGGGACCACTTCAGGATCCTCGATGGTGGTGAAGTAGTGGATTTCGCCTGGATCCCGGCCCACCATCCGCCGAGGACTACCACCGGAAAGTGATTAAGACTAAAGGTGAGGGGCACACTCCCCACTAGAGTGTCTATCTCCCAAATGGTGTTCTGGCCCATACCTTACCTCCTCCCTGTGCTCCCCTGTCCTGGATGCCAAAAGATCGGGCATTCCATTAACACCTGTAGGTCGTCAGTGCGGTGTTCCCGATGTAGTGGCCCCCACCCTTACAAGCAGAACAACACCACCACCTGCAGTAGACCTTACCACTGCTTCCAGTGTGGCGAAGCACATGGTCCCCGGTCTGCATACTGCCCCTACAATCGCCACGCCCAGCAAGTATATGCAGATATGGTGCGTGATAAGAAGCCACTCTACGCCATCAACAAACAGCTGAGGGACATCACCACGCGGAAACCACAGACACCCCGCGAACCACAACACACTCCTTCTGCATCTCCTCCACAAGGATCACAACTGACCCCACCTGCACCAGCACCATCTCTCCCTAACCAACCGGCAGTTGGGCCAGTACGGCCAGGTGAGTCATACGCTTCCGTCACCACTGACAACAAGTTTTCTCTACTCCAGGACCCTCCGGACGAAGACGCCATCCTCCTGGCAGACAGTGATGTCACCCCTGTGCCTTGCAGTCCAACCCGTCCCCTGCGGTACCGTCACATGCCTCGCCATAGACAGCTAGGGTGTCAGGCACCCCCACCAACTCCGTCACCCTCGGTTCCTGAGGAAGGACCCACTCACTTCCATGTGGAGGCTGAAGTTCACCAGCCGTTTGTCCCACCGACTCGTCAAGGCCAGAGGACAGAGCGGTCCTCCAGTCAAGCCACCCCTCCACATCCGTCACCCACCATGCCCACAAGACATCCTGCCCCACCCTCCTGCCCTACCTACCCATTGCCTGGTCCTACCTCCTCCCCCCAAACTGAAGTAGTTCTTTCCCGAGTTTTCTCCCTTCTATGGAAAGGCTACCAACTTTACCAAAAGGGCACTTCGATGCCTGACATCCTCGCCACTCTCTGGCCTACTCTCTCCATGCTTTTTACTTCTCTTTTCCCTTAATGGCCCTTACCTTCCTCCTCTGGAACGCCAGGTCACTCGCCAGGAAAACTAGCAGAGCTCCATACATACCTACGAGACACGCTCCCCTCGGTGGTCGGGTTATGCGAGACTTGGTTGTCACCTCAAGTATCGCTCAGGTTCCCTGGCTATACCATATACAGGAAGAACCGTCATCAGGGACGTGGTGGGGGTGTCATCCTGGCTCTCCGTGATGAGCTGCACCACTCCATGCCCTCCCTTCCTCAGTGGCCTGCCGGAGACCTGGAGGTGGTTGCTGCCAGGGTCGGTCTACGACGGGACTGGCTAACCGTGGCAGTATTTTATAACCCGGGTGGGGCTGCCACTTACCAGGAATATAACCACTACTTCTCCTCTCTTCTCCCTCCTGTACTCGTCATGGGGGACTTTAATGCCCACCACCATTGCTGGGAGCCAGACCTGTCTCCTGACCACCACACCACCTCGGGCACTACTCTATTCAAAATAGTGATGGACTCTCCACACCTGTCCTTACTGAGCCCACCAGGTCTTGCCACCAGGTTTCATCCCCACATTGGTGCTTCCTCTGTCCTGGACCTCTTCATCGGAGACCCAGTATTTTGCGGTTCCATCTTCTCCACCGGGCCATACATGGGGAGTGACCACCTCCCTGTACTAGCGTCTATCCCTCATGCCCCTTCTTCGTCTCACCCTGGTTGCCTGCCTCGATGGAAGTTGCTGCCGTCTGGGTGGCCCCAATAGAGGGAGGCCCTTCAACCCTCTCCCGATGTTTCTACCCTTCCGTTAGGGGAAGCTGTGACCTCACTTCAACACACCCTGGAGGTAGCTGGTGCGACTGCTTTCCATCAAGTCACCCGTTCCACGCCCCACCGCCCAGGTAAACCTTGGTGGAGTGACGAGTGCACCCAGGTCGTTCAGGCCCGCAGGAGGGCTTGGTCCAGGTGGAGGAGAACACCAACAGTAGAGGCTGGCAGGGAATACCGTCGCCTTGATGCAGTCTGTGCGAGAACCATCCTCAAGGCTCAGAGGAGTGCATGGGGCTCCCACTGCTCCTCCCTTTCCTTCTCTTCCTCCACCAAGAGAACCTGGGACTTCTTGCACTCCATGGAGGGGAAGAAGACACCACAACCTCTACCCCTGACGGATGGAGCCCAGGCCCCACTAGATGACCCTCAAAAAGCGGAACTCCTGACACACCACTACCATCAGAAAATTGGCATTCCTCCGACCCTCCGCCCCCCACCAGACCTCCACCACGTCATCTCCACATCTACTGCTTCTCCAGGTCCTCCAGAGCTGGAACGCCCTTTCACCCCAAAGGCATTAGAAGAGGCCCTTACCACTCTTAACACCGGTAAAGCCTCGGGACTCGACAACATCCCTTACGAGTTCCTGACCCACCTCACCCCTCCCCTACTGGACAGCCTCCTGCATATCTACAACACCAGCTGGACAACGGGGACCTACCCTACTTGTTGGGAAGCCTCGGTTCTCATCCCCATTCGCAAGCCAGGCAAGGATCCAACGCTGCCATCAGCTTACAGACCCATCGCACTCCTTTCCTGCATCGGGAAGCTGATGGAGCGTCTGGTGACCACAAGGCTTTCATGGTGGCTCGAGGAGAAACACCTGCTTGGGGAGGAGCAATGCGGTTTTCGACCCCGCAGAAGTACCCTGATGTCCTGAGTCAAATGGATTTCCACATCAGCGATACCTACTGCCAGCGCCAGGTCATGCTCTCCCTATTCATCGACCTAGAAGGGGCCTTTGACTCGGCATCACACGAGGGGATTTTTTACAAGCTGGCCACAATGGGTATTACCGGTACCACCCTCGCCTGGGTCCAGAATTACCTCTCTAACCGTTCATATCAAGTGGCAGTGGGCGCCTCCTTGTCACCATCGCATCCCATCCGTAGGGGCGTTCCACAAGGCTCCATCATCAGCCCTCTTCTATTTAATGTCCTCCTATCTGACCTCCGCGTCCTCCACCACTCACATCTTCAAATCTACGCCGATGATATCACCATCGTCACCCGAGCACCGACACTGGCCATGGCCCAGACTCGCCTGCAAGAAGCCGCAACTGTTTTTGAGAATTGGGTGACCACTTGGGGTCTTACGGTTAGTGCCCCCAAAAGCACACTTATGTGCTTCACCCTCAAGACCCTCCCATTCTCGCCTACCATGACACTGTGCGGACAGGTTGTTCCTTACTCCAGGACGCACACCTTCCTGGGTCTGCGGCTGGATGGTGCTCGCCTCTCCTGGGCCAGACACGTGGACTATCTCCGCACAGCCTGTAATAAACGCCTGGACGTCATGAAGAGGATTGCCGGAATCCGCTGGGGTGCCAACCGTGACCTCCTCCTTCGATACTACCTTGCAACCATCAGGCCCAAGATCATGTACGGCAGCAGTATCTATGGTTTTGCGGCACACTCTGTCCTCGCTAAACTGGATCCCATCCAGACTGCTGCACTTCGGATCTCAATGGGGGCCATGAGATCCTCTCCTGTGGTCTCCCTGCATGCTGAATGTGGCATCCCACCCCTGTCCACCCACAGAAGAGCAGTTTTGTGCCAGCACTATTACCACATCCTAAGCCTGCCCCAGTCTCATCCTCTCGCTGCCCTCTACTCCAACTCTGGTGTGGACCAGCATGCACCTGTCTGGTTCCCAGGTGCACGGCAGCCCCTGTTGGTCAGAGCTCTACAAGCCTTTAACACCCTTGGCTTACCAACTCCACCCCCACAACCCATCAGCCCACACTCCCCCATCCCACCCTGGCTGGACCTCTCCCCCATGTTCACCTTCTACCTTCCTGGTCTGCCCAGCCGGCACTCCACAACCATTTTGGCCCAGACTCTCTTCCACCAGATGGACAAGACTTTATTCCAGCACCACGCCAGACTTTACACAGATGGCTTCCATTCTCCGTCTCCTCCTTCCACCGCTGCAGCCGTATACGATCCCGCTCTCTCCATCTGTAGGACGTGGAGGCTTCCATCTCAAACCGACGTCCTGACGGCGGAGCTCTATGCCCTCCACCAGGCCATAGAACACCTCCACACCAGTCACCCCAAGGGCAAGGCAGTGCTTTACACGGACTCCCTCTCCTCACTCCACCTCCTCCTTTCCCGCCACCCATCATCATCCGCGGCCCTCGTACACACCATCCAGAGAGTCCTTATCCACCTTACCACCGAGGGCTGGGAGATTACCTTTCAGTGGATCCCCTCGCATACGGGTATCCGAGGTAACGAGGTCGCCAACGCCGTCGCCAAGATGGCCTTGTCGGAGGTAAACATTACCCCCCTCCCCCTGCCACTCTCCACCGCCAAACGCCTTTTGCCACGGGTCTGTCACTCCACCTGGGACTCCACACTCAGTAATGCCCTCCGCATCACCTCAATGGGTCAATATCGCAGTGATTCTTCCCCACAACCGTAGGCGAGACAGCTGTCCCGCGTCTTAGACGTAGCACTCACCCGCCTCCGCCTGGGCCACATCAGACTCAACGCGCACCTACACCGCCTCCGCCTGTCGTCTGACCCTAACTGCCCCTGGTGCAGGTCTGTCCCGGACACCATTGACCACCTCCTGCTGGAGTGCCCGCGCTTCCACTCCCAACGCGTTTTACTACGCTCACAACTCATCGTACTAAGAATTCCCACCTTTGACCTGCCCACCCTACTTGCTGCGGCGGATGTCCACCCCACACAAAAACGCACTGTTCTCCGCCTAACCTGCGCCTTCCTGAAGAAGACGGGCCAACTGTCCCGCCTGTGAGTGTCTCATAGGACATCGCCAGAGCTCATAGGGCCCCTCAAGGGGAATCCTCGCAGCCCTAAACAACAACAACAACAACAACTTTTCCGAGGAAGTGTTGAGAGTTACAACTTTCATTTCCTGATGCATTTAGGATGACAGCGGCACCCCTAATTATCACCAATCTGCTTATTGTACGATAAAAAAAACTTTATATAACTAAATGTGTTATTGAAAACACCATTAGATTCTTGAAAAGTAGATTCAAGTCTGATGAACCTCGAGGTTAACCGTGACAATGTTACATCTATTATTTCTTTACAAATACTGCTCCACCTATTTATTATAAATATACTCAACATATCTGTGGAGGTTTCTGGCGGTGCTCACCATTATTTACCTCGCAAAACTTCTTTGAAATTATGATAGGTTATGTTAGGTTGGTTAGGTTATGTCAACTTATGTTAAAGTTGTTAGGTTACGGTTATGTTATGGTTAGGTTAAGTTAGGTTCGATTATATAAGATTTTTACATTTTATCACCCGGAAGTTAGGGTTCGCAAATTAGTTTTTTTGGGGGGTTTGGGTATTAAAATGTAAAAATCTTATGTAACCGAACCTAACTGAACCGCACCTAACCTAACTTAACATAACCATAACATGACCGCAAACTAACCTAACAACCTTAACCTAACCATAACTTAACCTAACTTAACCAACATAACATAACTTCAAAGACGTTTTACGAGGTAAGTAATGGTGAGCACCGCCTGAAAACTTCACAGATGTGTTGAGTACACTATGTATAGTATGTAAGACTTCATATATATATATATATATATATATATATATATATATATATATATATATATATATATATATATAATAAAGAGGTGGAGCAGTAGTTGTAAAGAAATACCCCTTATTTTTATATATATCTAATCTGTAGCGCCGATAGGCTTTCCCTGGTTAGGTTAGATTTTGGGTAAAACTTCACTTTTACACCCAGCCAAAAAACCTTACATTCCCACATGTCCTCATGTTTATTGGGAGAAGATGGGGAATGGAGATATCTTATTAACTATTTATTTGGGACGGTAATGAGTGTCAGAATCGTTTGTGTATATCAATGTAAAACTCACGAGTAGAGCTTCCCCTTAACCAAAATAAACTTTGGGGATATCTTATTTAACTATTCATATGCTACGGTTATACATATTTTAGTACCTACACTAACATTTATGCAGAATTTTTGTACCATTTAATCTCTTTCACATACAAGTAAGTTGTTTTCTTGGGAGTATATATCAAAATTCAAAGAAAATAAATAATCCGGTTAGAGGCTGCTGTTATATCTCCTTTGTTTCTAGTATTCATCACCATTATTATACAATTTTAAGCCTACAGTAGTATTTCTGAAACGTTTCTCTACCACTTAATATCTTTCTCGTATATATACACTGTTTTTATTGGAGGTATATATTAATAATAAATTCCGAGAAAAGGCTGCTGTTATATATCTCCTTTGTTTCTGGTATTCATCACCACTATTATACAATTCTGTGCCTATAGTAACATTTCTACAACATTTCTCTACCGTTTACTATCTTCCTCGTATATATATACACTGTTTTATTGGAGGTATATATATATCAATATTAACTTCTGAGAAGAGGCTGGCTCAGGCTGGTGCAAAAAACCCGCGAACGAGTGTCGTCTGCTATAACCCACCTCCCAAATCAGATTCGACGGATTCAGAAATCTGTTACAGATCACGGTTTAAGATGGTAAATAGAACACGATTTCGCGGCTAAGCCCCGCCCAGAGCGGCCAAGCCCCGCCCAGATTCAGTGATCTGAAACGGATTCACGCAAATAGAAGAGGCCTTTACTGAAAAAATAATAATTACCTAATTGTAGCTTTATCTTATAATACAATTAATAAAGCCTTATCATGCACCAGTAAGTAAGAATAATAACATTAAGGTTATGTTTTAAATTTTAAATACACATGTACAGCAATTCATGTCGTATTTTTTCTGCACATCGGTTTCTAAATTAACTAAGTCACCCCTTTGCCCTGGAAAAGCGGAGAAAATTAAAAATTCTAGCGCTGATAGGTGGCTATGACCCTAGCAGCGAGTAGGCTAATTAGCCGTAGAATACACTACATAAGTACATTTAGGGAGAGAATGCCAATCAAGTCTAATGGTGAAAGATTAAAAGTAGGGCATGAAACTATGATTATTGCGCACAATCTACATGTTATAAAATCATACACCTAAGATTTGTCCACTATACGTAACTGTGAAGTGGTTGTATTCTGTGAATATAGAACATTCTTTGTCCATAAAATTCCTGCTGTAGGTGTTCTTTGCCTAACGGTATTAAGTAAAACGATGAGATTGCCTTACATGAGAACATAATAAAATAAGGAGGCTGCAAAAGGCCAGTTGATCTACACAAGGCAGCTTCTGTGCACCTAACACCTATCTAATGATTTATTCATCCATAGATATGTATAGCCTTTTTTTTAAAGTTACAACTGGCATAACTCTTTACTATATTGACTTTCATATTTTATTGTATATTCATCTCATCCCTCACACATATAAAACAATTATTGCGTTGCAAACATACACTTATAAAAACAACTGATTTTATGATACGTTCCCGATTTGCAAAAAAAAAAAAAAAAAAATTCTACCTTACATTGTATTTGTTTTACAGAACACGACGTACGATATAACCAGAGAGTCATTACTAAGAAAAACGTTGTGCAAAGAGTACGGATATTGGAACAATGGAACGTGTCTTTCCCCAGAAAACTTGCCTGGTGTTATAGTTCCACCAGGACAAAGGAAAATCTTCTATGGACCTGACAATAACTTCACTGTTGGGTTCGCCACTCATTTAGCTGACAGTCTCGGGATAACGCGTAAAGGTGAGACACAAAACATTATTAATTAAGCAATTTTGTCGCAAGTTATGTATTTACTTAATATATTCATATGTCAATAATTGCACGCTTCCCACGCTAGTTATCATCATCCGACGCTAGTTATCCTAACGTGTTTTTCTTCTCACACAGTTCTCACTCCTGTATCGTCCATTGAGGAAATGGATTTAATGGTGGATAAATCATACTTTGAGGCCGACAGCGCTCTACCAATCTTCTACGTGGGACTCTACTTTAATAATGTGGACGACGACGACAGACGACCTCAAAACCTAAATTACTTTTTACGACTCCCTGGATATTGGTTCACTGATCTAGTCTACCCTATGCTGCAGATCCCAGGTCCAAGGGACTACTGTAAGTATCAGTTCGTGGTATGGAGTTGCGTTGTGAACTCGATTCAGCACTTTTAATTCCATTTGATTAGGTATGAGTCAAAAATTTTCCTTTCTTATGTGACTGTAAGCCTGTTATTTGCTTTCTTTCAAAATGTTAGTATTCAAGGTGGCAATTTCAATGTAAAATGGTAAAGTTAGTCAATGATTTTCATGGTAACTTCTACTGACGACGATTAATACTAGAAAATCTTCTTCCAAAGCAATGCATCCAATTATCTATGCTAAATTAGGCCTGTGAAAATAGTATTTGGTTTAGTGGACATACACAATCTCTTTCCAGACTTTCTCAACAGTTTAAACGGAGGATACAACATGAATGGATTCACTCTAATACAAAGCATAGTGGACCGATATTATGTCTCGCTCATGGCTGACAACAACGACACTGACTATAACACACAGTACCAGGTAGGTAATGGGGTGTGGTTACATGTTGGTAGTGCGCTGAGTTTATGTGGAGGATGGAAAAAGTGCGGTGAAAAAGATGTGGGTTGTTAAGCCGATTGTGGGACTTTTAATGCTCTAGTTTTGAAGCAATATAACGAAGTAGAAAAAAAACAAACATTGCCATTACTATTGTTATCATTATTATCATCATCATTATGATTATCATAATTATTATTTTTGTTATTATGGGTATTTTATCATTATTA